>PVHP010006659.1:0-59763 GCA_004024765.1 Zapus hudsonius
GAGAGAGAGAGAGAGAGAGAGAGAGAGAGAGAGAGAGAGAGAGAGAGAGAGAATGGGTATCAGGGCCTCTAGCCACTGCAAACAAACTCCAGACACATGCACCACTTTGTGCATCTGGCTTATGTGGGTACTGGAGAATGGAACCTGAATCCTAAGACATTATAGACAAGTGCCTTAACCTCTCTGAGCCATCTCTCCAGCTCAACCGTTCTCTCTTTTGAGGAGCAATGGCCTGAAGAGAAGAATTCTGGAGATCTAAGGGCAGAGCAGAAACACTGAGGGCTTCAGAGTCGGTGACACATTCTCTGGACTGACGAAGGCTGATGCCATGATTAGCCTGGCAAGCTCCTCCCTCTTGGCCAGGGCAACAGGAGCGATGGCTACAGGACAGGGGAGAGGAGGAGGAGGTGACTGGTCCTGTCGAGGCTAGGCTGCCAAACGTCTTGTTCTGTAAAGGGGACAGGTTTCACACGAACAAGATGGAAGGACTACTTGTTCCCTCTGGAAAGTTCTAGAAAATGACCAACCCAGAGACACTAATATTCTTCCCTTTGTTTATGAAATCATTTTAGTGTTGAGTTTTTTTCAAAGAGAGGACACACACACACACACACACACACACACACACACACACACACACACACACACGGTTAGTTTGACGAAGCCCAGACAATTATTTGTAGCTACATCTGGGTGTCTTGTTTTAACACAGAACAACTGTCTCAAATGCCACTCTGACACCCGTAAGTAGTCCTGGCACTAAGAATAGATTTATGAATGTCTTTTATGAGAGTCAACAAACTAGATAAATAACCTCACAGACCGTCTCTCACTTCTTGAACCAGAACAAAGACAGTCGTATTCATCTTCAGTTCAGGTCAGGAATGGGGCCAGGCCAGGCAGCCTGGCTCAGCCGGATATTGCCTCAAGCTAATGGGATTTCTTTGGGCACAGCCACGGTGGCAGGCGGATACTGGTTTATTTCCATTCCTCTCTGATGTGTTAGAATAGCTAAATATCTTGTTCCCAGGAGAACATCTGCTCTGTTAAAAGCAAAACAAAGTTGAGGAAGTCCCCAAACTGTCAGATCAGAGCCCACCCTGTCTTGAGGACGACTAGAACTCATGAGTGTGACTCTGAGTCCATACCAGGTCATGAGAGGACTCCCATCACCCCCTGGGCCACTGACTTTCAAGATGTTTAGAATTCTGCCATGATGTCTCCAGTTTAAGACCTGCTTGGATTTCATGTGGGCCATTTGTCTTGGTGTCTCCTTTATAGAGGCCTTCCTACCATCAGTGATACATTCTGGTTTGATTGGAAAATGAACACACAGAAACATGGAAAACCTTCAAATCCATCTTTGAAAGAGAGCATGTTTCTTCTGAATGAGACTTGCTTCCTGTGGGAGATGTTTGTTGTGACAGTTATGGTCTCAAATGTCCCTGACTAAGCCTCATATCTATCTCTTTGGGAGGTGGAGCCTTGCTGAAGGAGGGGTGTCACTGGGGGCTAGCCTTGAGGTTTATTAGTCTAGCCCCACTGGGTGTTCAGAGAGAGCTCACTCTTTTTGAAAAATCTCTTTTTATTTATAATTGAGAATTTTAATACATGAACATTCTATAATTCAACCATATTTCCCTCCCATTACTCTCTTTGGCCCCCTCCACAAAGCCTCCTCCCCTTTCCAAGTACCTCGCCCTCTGTTTTGGCATCTCATTCTCTGTCCTCCTCTGCGCTCTGTACCACAGTGTTGATGAGCTCAGCATCGTGCGGGACTTGTGGAGGTCACATCATCTACCTCAGCTCAGGACCGCACTGGCCAGTTCATGGCAGAGGACGCTGCCCAAGGGGCATCTTCCCACCTCATGGCTCTCACAGCCTTTCCTCTCCCTCTTCTGCAATGTTCCCTGAGCCTTGGAGGATGTGATGGAGATGTCCCATTTGGCTCAAGCACTCAATAGCCTCTGATTTGCAGAACTTTGGCGAGTTTTTGATCTCTTCAGTGTCTCCCACCATCTCCATGGAGAAGTTTCTCTGGCTGGCAGGACAGTAGTGCTTCTTCTCTGCCACCTCCTCTGGCTGTGTGCTGCATCGCATTAAGTGCAAACTGCTGGGTGATTTCACAGCTTGCAGGGTCCCCTGCTTATTCATGCTGTTGGTGACCTGGTGACCACTGTTCCCCAGCAACTCCCATAGTATTTTCCAGCACTGTGAGGGCTAGCCAGGATGGGACTAGTTTAAGGGAAACATTTTAGGATTTAGAAATGCTTTCTTTTGTGTGTGTGTGTGTGTGTGTATGTGTGTCTGTATGTGTGCATGCACGTATGTGTGTGTGCATGGATGGACATGTGTATACAGGTGCATGTAACTATAAGTGTGTGTATGTGTAAGTCTAATTTTTTTTCTTTAGACAGGTTCTCTCCCACTCAACCTAGAGTTCGCCAATTAGCCAGCAAGCTTTGGGGACCTTCTGTTTCTATTGTCCAAGTTGCTGGGTTTGGAGAGCTGGCCCATCATGCTCAGTTTTTGATGAGGGTGCTGGGGATTTGAATTCAGGTTCTTATGCTTGTAAAGCAAGCACAATGGGACATCTTGATCACCTTATCCAAGGCTCAGGCAACATTGCATAACAAGGGGATAGAAAGAATGTAAGAGCTCTGACGGAGCTATCCACCAAGCCAGAAATTTCTTATCTCAATGAAGCTTGACTATGTGAAATCAGCTTCACATCGTTGGCGTGAAGGACCTGACCAAAAGCAGCTTGGGGAGGAAAGGGTTTATTCTGGCTTATAGACTCCAGGGGAAGCTCCATGATTACAGAGACAATGTGGCATGAGAAGAGGCTGGACATCACCTCCTGGCCAACATCAGGTGGATAGCAGTAGAAGGGTGTGCCAAACACTGGCAAGGGGAAGCTGGCTAGAACCCCCATAAGCCCACACCCAACAACACACCTTCAGGAGGTTCTAATTCCAAAATTGCCACCAGCTGGGGACCAAGCATTCAGGACACATACTTTATGGGGGACACCTGAATCTAACCACCCCAACTCTCAAAATTCTAGTGACATGTCTATCATGGAGCTAACCAACTGATTAGATTTGGGGCTCACTCCATGGGAAGAACTTCATGTCTAGTCCTGTAAACATGGTCAAAGCTTGTGGCTGGGGAGGTCACAGATTCTAAGCGAAAGCTACTGTTATTGTTTTGCTAAATGAACATGATATGCTTGTCCAGTTTCCTCCTAAATAGTTATTTTACCCATCGATTAGTGCTGATAACTACTTCAGAGAAGTTTCTTTTTGCAGGGATGGCAAATAATAGGTTGAAGTAGCCGGGCGTGGTGGCGCACGCCTTTAATCCCAGCACTCGGGAGGCAGAGGTAGGAGGATTGCCATGAGTTCAAGGCCACCCTGAGACTACATAGTGACTTCCAGGTCAGCCTGGATTAGAGCGAGACCCTACCTCGAAAAACCAAAAAAAAAAAAAAATAGGTTGAAGTGCTGAGAATAAGTGACCTTGCATGCTCACCCCAAAATGGGACATCTTGATCACCTCGTCCAAGGTCAGGCAACATTATGTAACGGGAAGAGAAAGAATGTAAGAGCCAGAGGCAGGGTGGAGTGTCTTGGAACGCTGTCTTCCAGGCATCACTCACTGTGCTCTCAAACTCTGTTTGTTTGATTTTTTTTTGAGGCAGGGTCGTACTCTAACTCAGGCTTGCCTTGAACCCATGATGATCTTCCTATCTCAGCCTCCCAAGTGCTGAGATTAAAGATGTGCACTACCATACCTTGCTCTCTTGAATTCTTAGTAGAGTCAATTATCTATACAAGATTGCACATGATTGAGCTTGTCAGCATTTCATCATAGATAAAGGAGAACCCCCCCCCCAAGAATAAATAATGCTGATTGCTGGGAAAGGGAGAATCATTAGTGATCTAGCCGCTCATGATGATGCAAGTGACCCTTGTCATGGCTTAATCCAGGTGTCCCCCACAAACAAATGAATGTGTTCTGATAGATCGATCCTCAGCTGATGGCAGTTTGGGTTTTACAAGCCGCTTTTGTTTGGGTTCTTTCTGCGCAGCAACTAAAAAGCTGACTGCAACAGGGAGAATCATTAGTGATCTAGCCGCTCATGATGATGCAAGTGACTCTTGTCATGGTTTAATCCAGGTGTCCCCCACAAACAAATGTGTTCTGAATGCTCAATCCCCAGCTGATGGCAATTTTGGGTATTAGAACCTCGCTGGAGCTGTGTTGTTGGGGGCAGACTTATGGAGCTGATAGCCAGCTTCCCCTTGCCAGTGTTTGGCACACCTTCCTGCAGCTGTTTCCAGTGCTGTTGTGGAGGTGATGTCCACTCTCTCTGCTCATGCCATCATTTTTCCTGCTATCATGGAGCTTCCCCTGAAGTCTGTGAGCCAAAACAAACCCATTCCTCCACAAGCAGCTTTTGGTTGGGTTCTTTTCTGCAGCAGCGAGAAAGCTGACTACAACCATCAATGGGTCAAACTAACCAAAAACAGTGCAAGAGAGCAGGTAAGGGCAAAGGGAAGAGAGGGCAATTGGGGAGTGGCATGAAAATGTACAATATATATATATATATATACATATATATGTATATATATATATGAAAATGTCAAAAAAAACCCAGGAAGGTAATAGAAAAAGAGAGGATCATGGGGGGTGAATGGGATCAAAACACATTGTGTACATCTATAGAAATATCATAATGAAATGCATAATTATGTATAATTAATATATGCTAATAAAAACTTAAAGAAATGTCCTCCCGTGGCTACTGTGACGCATCTCACTAGAAATACACCACTCGGGGAGGTGCTGGTCTGAGGTGGTGGTGGGTGGGGCACCACAGGGAACTGGATTTCTGGAGAAGGAGAAATCAGATGGTAGGATATTTCAGAATTAAAATGATTTCTACTTCCAGAACCATTCCATTGATGTCTCAACATAGCAGAAATAATAATCCTGAAATATTTTACTTAGAGTTCTTTTCCTCTCATTGTAAAACACTGTGTGTTTATTTTTGGCAATTTGGGGAACAAGTTGAAACAAAGAAATCACACTAGGCTGGAGAGAGGTGTCAGCGGTTAAGAGCACCTCCTGTACAGTTATGAGGAGCCTGAGACACTGTGGAGTTCAAATATTTAGGATCAACATAAGCAGCTGGGCATGACCACACAATCTGTGACCCCAGTTCCACAGGGGAACAGAGACCCAAGAGTGGCTGGAGCTTGTGGGGGAAATACTGCCCCTGCTCCAGAGCTCTGAGATCAGCAAGAGACTCTGTCTCAAGAAAGAACATGTGGAAGAGAAAGAGGCATCTGTCATTGTGCTCTGGCCGCTGCAGGCTAAGATGTCTCAGGGAAAGTGCATGGGATGCTGGCTGCACACACACATGCATACATCATACATACCACACACACACAAGCAAAAAAACAAATCATGCTTAGACTTAACATTCCAAAGACATGTACTATCATCATCACTGACGCCCATTTCCTACCATTTTTTCTTCTATGGCTAATTTTTGGGGTTTATTTTAAATTCATATATATTTTTATAAAGTTGATCATATTTTTAAATGGCTAAGAAGAAAACCAACGCACACACAGGTACCCCTGAGAGGTTGCTCAGCTGTCTGTGACTTTGACCATGCTGACTTCTCCATCTTATCACTTGTGGGTCTACACATATACATACCCACCACCACCCTGAGTGTGGTTTTTACCCTGAGAGCTTCCTACACCAGCTCTCTGCCCACAGTTCCTGGCAGCCTGAACTCACTGTTCTCCACCCACGGGGAACAGCACCTTACCTGTCTAGGTCAAGTTTTAGCCATAATGGACACTGGATGGAATCGATGGCACTAATGATTCCTTCCCGTCTCCTGGTAAAAATGCTGCCATGCCCCCTCCACCCCAGCTCTGCTGATGTCGCTGGCCATCAAAGAAGTGCCCTAGTGACAATCATGTGCCTGTGAAACTCTTACTGTTCTTTGGCTAAATGGTTATGTTATGTCCATCAAAATTTCCTCTAAACATTGATGTCTATGTCCATATATCGATGCTACCCTCACTTTGGTTGGAGAAGCTTCTCGTTTAAGATGGTGGCAATACAGATGCACAAAGTGGTGCGTACATCTGGAGTTCATTTGCAGCGGCAAGAGCCCCTGGTGTGTCCATTCTCTCTCCCTGCTTACCAAATAAGGAAACAAATAAACAAATGAAAATCAAATGAAAAAAAGATGGTGGCAATAAAGCAGCCTTAATACTCACCCACCATGACTCAGGGAACTGAGTGGAAAAGGGGGCGGACAGATTGTAAGAGCCATGGTGGAGGAGAATATCCAGAGACATGGCCCCCTCAGTAACAACATACAAAGGGGGGGGGTGGAACCGGGTTGACTACCTAGGCTATCCATAACCCCCTACCCCATGGACTGACCCAGTTTGCCCATGGAGGAGGATACCCAGCTGATTGGGGACGAGGAAGAGGGAAATCGGAGAATTGGGGACACCAACACATTATTTGCTCATTCAGTGTCTCTAATTATGGATAATAAAGATATAATTAAAAAAATGGAAAGAAAGATGGTGGTGATCACTGGGGAGACTCGGAACTCATCAAAGTGCTGAGAAGTGACAGTGGAGTGTTCGGCACTAACGGACACATCTCTGTCACACCCTCTTAGGCTCAGGGACCACTGTGGAAGATGTGGCAGAAAGAATGTATGAGCCAAAGGAAGGGGAGAAGTGCTTTGCAATACTGTCTTCTGAACACACAGTGGTGGGTGCATTCATGTCCTCACAGCGACTGTCGTTACATTGCATAATATTGGGCCCAACAACATGCTGCCATGGAGGGTAGAGAAGAGGCCAGAAAAAGAAGATGCCATCGAATAGAAGAGAAACTAGCTGTAAAGAAGAGGGGTTCAGTGGAGGCCATAGTCAGAGAGGTGCTGGAGGGGTTGTGATTAGGGCGTATTGTGTGTATATATGGAGCTTGTCAATAAAAGGATTACAGAAAAACAGGATTTCTGTCACCAATTAGGACATCCTGTCAAGATGGCCTCCCTAGTAGCCAAGGGTGGCTGTTCTTCCTCACCCCTGTGGCAGCTTGCTGGGGCTGCCAGAACTTCCTGGCAGGCTTAAACAAAAGAAATTTATTTCCTCACAGCTCTGGAGGCAAGCAGGCATGGTCCCCGTGTGTGTATGGTAGGTTCCTGGTCGGCCTCTCTGCTCAGTTGGCAGATGGCTACCTTCTCTATCTTGACATGGTCCTCTAGGTGGTCTGAGGCCTCCTGAGTTAAAACTCACCCCCACCCCGCGCCCCTGATGTACCTTAATTCTATCCTTAAAGAGTCTTTCTCCAAATACAGTCATATTCTGAGGCATTGGGAGTTAGAACTTCAACTTAGAATCTTTAAAAAAATATTTATTTATTTGAGAGTGAGAGAGATAGAGGCACACACAGACACACACACAGAGAGAGAGAAAGAGAGAGAGAGAGAGAGAGAGAGAGAGAGAGAGAGAGAGAGAGAGAGAGAGAGAGAATGGGTACATCAGGGCCTCCGGCCATTGCAAATGAACTCCAGACACATGTGCCTCCTTGTGCATCTGGCTTTACATGGGTACTGGGGAATCAAACTCAGGTCCTTCTGCTTTGCAGGCAACAGCCTTAACCACTAAGCCATCTCTCCAGCCCTCAACATATGAATTTTAAGGAGACCCAATGAGCCCCCAACTCCTCCTGGAGGTGGCTTTTAATTGCTACCATCAACTTACCTTGCCTTGCTCCTGCTCAGCATACCCTCCCTGGTCCTTAGTCCCAGAGAGATGTCACACACCATGGCATTTTGCTAGTGGCAGCTGAAGGGCTTCCTCAGAGTCCCAGGATGCTGGCATGCAGGCCTCCTTAAGGTGGTGAGTGTGGAGGTGAAGGGCTGTGGGTGGCAGGAGTATTTTGGTACTGTTTGTCCCTTACACATATTAAAGGCTGGAATATTTTAAAATGAGGACTGTCCTGTTTTTTAAAATCATAGCTTTGAAGACAGTAAATTAGTTTGTGTGTGTGTGTGTGTGTGTGTGTGTGTGTGTGTGTGTGTGTGTGCGTGCGCGCATGGGCACATGCATAGGAGCTTGTCTTGGGGTTTAAAACCCAAGAGGATGTTCACTTCTAACCAGTGATTAGGCAGTGTCTGAATGTTGAATCCAGGAACATGGTAAGAGTCTTGGCCCCTAAGTCTGCTACTTTCCTTTGAGTATTTTTTTTTTGTCAGCCTGTCATCTTTAGCTTAGAGTTGGTTACAAGAGAGACTTCATTTCACCGAGTTTCATCCCTGGGAACAAAAATGTTTGATTATTTCTGACATGTTGGGAAGAAGTTATGAGTAACCTATTTTTATTTCTTTTTCCTCTGGCAGCTGAGACAATGCCTGTACAACAGCTTTCCTGTGTGCTAGGATACCATTCCTCCGCCGTGCCCTCCTTTTCCATATTTATGATTTCATTCTCTTCTTATTATATTGTATAGATTCTCTTTTTTTGTGCTCAGTTTCTGCTTGGGCCTTCTCATTTTTCCATCTCTTCAAGAGACTCTCTAAGGTCCTGTTTTTTTTTTTTAGTCAAATGCATTGTCTCAAGTAATAGTTTTATTTTTAAGACAAACATCTGAGTAAATGGTATTGCCTATGGAATAGCGTTTTCAAAAATGCTTTATTTTGTGATATACAATGACATAAGAAAGTCACTTTTTTGCCTAAGAAAAGAGTAGAGATGTGTAATTAAATAAAGTGAGGTCTAGAATCTACCATACAGCATGAAGGCTATACTGAATGATATGTGCTCAGAGATTTGCTCAGAATAGAGTTCAGATGTTTTTTGATCTGCGTGTCTCTGATGTTTAACAATGTTAAACTTCCCCCTCCATATAACTACTGGCCATTTGTATTTTTCTTTTTATAAGGTCTTGTCTACTTATTGATTGGATCACTTGATATTTTGGTACTTTGTTTAGTTCTTTATTTATTTGGATAATAATCATTTGTGGAAAGAATAGCTGGCAAAGATTTCTACCCAATCTGTACCTGCGTTTTCAGGCTGGTAACTGTTTCTGTTGCATTCCCATTCACGGATTCTTGTTATTATGTCCCGAGAATATAGCATCCTGTTTAGGAAGTAGTTGCCTATTCTCACATCTTGACAGGTTTATTCTATGTTTTTCTCTAGCACTTTCAAAGATTCAGGTCTTATTTTTAAAGCCTTTGATCCATTTGGAGTGGATTTTTATGGAGATAAGAGGTATAGATCTAGTTTCCAGCTTCTGTAGATAAAGTTTTCCCAGCACCATTTATTAAGAAAGGTGCCTTCTTTATCATGCCATTGACTCCTTTGTCAAGAATGGATGCCCGTAGATGTATGGGTTTATTTCCAGGTCTTCTGTTCTACACTTTGACTTTCATGTATGTTTTTATGCCAGCACTGTGTTGTTTTGTTACTTTAGTTTTGTGGTAGATTTTAAAATCAGGTATATCAGTACCTTCAGCATCTCTGGTTTTTCACAGGTTTGCTTTGCTCAGAGTAGGGGTTTTTTTTGGCTCTTTTGTACTTTTATATATGAATTTTAGAATTTTTCTAGTCTTATGAAGAGTGTTATTGGTATTTTGATTTTGATATTATATTGAATACGTATTTTGCCTTTGACAATATGGTTATTTTTAATGATGAGCATAGGAGGTCCTTTCATCTTCTAGTGTCTTCTTCAACTTCTTTCTCCAGTGTTTCTGGTAAACTCACTTCAAAACATTTTGCAAGGCTTATGTGAAGATGTTCACAGTTATATCAGTATACCCAGTGGGATAATATTAATGATATTATATGTAAACTACTTAAAAAGCCTTCTGGAACATACCCCACAATCTTTCTATATCTGTATTCAGAAGTGCACTGGGTCACACAGAATGTAATGCAGCATTTCATATTATGTACACAGATATTACTGTTCAGTCTTCCATGCTTGGCCATTTACATATGGCAAGTACTTTTCTTGTTTCTGTGACCAAATTCCTGACAAGAAGCAACTTAAGTGAAGAAGGATTCATTCTGGCTTACAGTTTGAGGATCCAGTCCATCATGGCAGGGAAGGCATGGTGGGAGCCTGAGGTGGCTGCTCACACTTTGTCTGCAGTCAGGAAGCAGAAGGAGATGAATGCTGGCACTGTTCACTTTCTCCTTTTTATTCAGTTAGGGACCTTAGCGTATGGGATGGCATCCCACATTCAGGGTGGGTCTTCTCTCTCAGCTACAGCTTTTTGGAAATCTCATACACACACCCAGAGGTGTGTTTCTATGGTGAGTCTAAACCTGTCAAGCTGAAAAATGCAGATTAACCTCCTGTATACAGTGTGTCTCTGTCTTGTTCAGTGAACTCACCACAGTCGGCTGCTTGATTGAAACCATGTTCCATTGCCTGTTTTAACCATCTACATCTATTGGGCATAATGTCTTCCATGTGAGCCCTTGGATTTGAAGGACCAGTCCATATTGTGTCTAGCTTTTTTCTAAGTACTGGTTCTGTGTAAGGCAGAATCCCAACAAATTTTGGTTGACCATCTTTTATGTACAACAAAGTACATAAAAATGTACAAAGTTCAGCATGACATGCCTGTAGCCATATTGATTTGAAGGCTTCATAATTGCCCCAAGTCATTTTTTCCTACATAGTTTCCCAGAAAAACCATAAATAAATGGCTTCAACCATTCAGACTTATAGGTATAGTTTTATAATTGAGCCTGACTTTTTGATATTTGTCTCAAGATAAAGCAGATATATTTGTCAGGATAGTCACTTTCATCCCAACTTACTTTTTTCTTTTTTGTCCAAGTCTTTTTTCTGACTGAAATCGAAGAGGGGTTTAATCATCTTATGACTGCCTAGGAACACTGGCTCCTGTCAGTCAATTTCATGACACTTTGGGGCTAGTCCTTACTCAGGTTATTCTAAACCCAATAATGCTGTGATGGAAATATAAAGACAAATGAAGCATAATCATGGCCTGTTCTGAATCCGGTGTTAACGGAGGAGCTCACCTGTGTACATACCCCATATCCACAACTCATATTTATACAGCTGCATGTCCAGACACGTGAGTCAAAGGTGAAGTGCGTAGTTCTGCCTGGGAAAGCCTACCGCTAGGCCCATAGGGATCAGGAGAAAAGCGGGAAGCAAAAATGATGAAAGGGCCTTTCAGGTGCAAAGAGGGACCAGGGATGCCTGAGCTGTTCAAAGGCTTGGAAGAATTGGGTGACCCAGGCAGGCTAGATCTCAGCAATGAGGCCTTAAGACACCTTCCCGTCTTCCTCCTCCGCAGCATGGGCGACAGAAATGCTAAGGCTCAGGGCTGTAGGCATTGACATGGAGCCTGGCACCTCCTAGGTAAGTCCTTGAAGGTTGTTATCTCTTCTCACTTTTTTTGTTTGAGGCTCTTCTGACCTCTAGCTTTCTGAGAGAATCCATTATACTCGCTGTGTTTCCCAGTGGCCGAGCTCTCTGGACCTGAGGCAGTCCTCTCCGATGCTCTGAGAATCCCAAGTCCGGATGTGGAGGGAGGGAGTGAAGAGGCGCATGTCCTCTGGTTTCAATATCTTCACTCTGAAAAGTTTTGCTTCTATGCCAAAGACTCTTGGCCATCAAGCTGGCCTTCTAATTTGGAAAAGTGGAAAAGCCATATAATTTCAAATATTTTCCATGAACTGCTGTAAATTTCTAGGCCCTAGCAATAGTGCCGTCTCCGGGTGACGAAATGGAAAATCCCACTGGTGTGGAAGACTCTGTTTTGCCACAAGCCACAGCTGAGCCATTTTTTTTTTTGACAAAGTGTTCACGCAGGCTTAGCTTCATGTGACCTGTAGGATGATGATGACATTGGTGATGGAGATAAGAGCTGTTCTCTTGATGGCTATCAGTTCATCTTATTGAATTCTCTCTGCTCTCTGGGGCTGGTATTAGTATTCTCAGCTTTCAGATGAGCAGAGTATGGTGTAAGAATAATTTCAACTTGCTTCTGATCATCTAAATAGTCAGGGTCAAAGCCAAGTTCAAACTCAGGGCTCTCTAAATGTCCATGATCCTTACTACTGTCTTTTCCCCCACTTTATCTAGTTGAACACAATATTGGTACTTAACTCCAGAATTCTAGGCCTGGGTATACAGCAACAAGCTGAAACCAGGGATATCAAACAGCTTGTACACATGGAAATGGCAATACTCGGAGGTAGGTCTCAAAGAATGCTTCTATCTCTAACCCCCAAAGTTTGTTGATGCTCTTGGACAGAATGTGAGATCTTTGTCCCAAACAATTTTTCTGAGCCACCTGGTAAGCAGGACCTGGCAGTGTGCACAGACACTGGAAAGCTGGAGTCATGAACATCGATATTTATTTTACCTTTGAGCAGGAAGGGTGGAGTGGATAGTTACCTTCTTCCTCCTGATGCCAGGTGGGATGAAATTCATTTGATTTGGGAAGTCTTGTCATTTCTGGTTGCAGCCACACCTTCCGAGCCAGTGGCTTTTTATAGACAGGGGCTAGGATGTTTTCTGCAGGCAGCGTGGCTTTGTAAGCATCCTGAGGCTTTGTAAGCACCCAGTGATGGTGTTGCAGGGACACTGGCTCCGAGTTACTGTTCCACTGTGGAGCCAGTGCTGTGACAAAGAGGTCAGAGACGAAGCACTCCCTGGTGGGGTGGGGACCGTCCTCAGCTCCATGGAGAACATGGCTCTTAGGGTCCTCATTCCCGGCTGTGTTCACAGGGTGTGCTGCACAGCTCAGCAGAGAACCCTGGATGTCCACATGCCTCCTGACTGGCTTTTAAACCTTCAGAGTGACAATGGGGTTAATCTTTCTTCCATTTCTTTCTCAACAATTCATTCATTCATTAATGTGATGGGGGTGCACTAGGGCCTTAGGCTGCTGCAAATGAACTCCAGACACATGTACCACTTTGGGCATCTGGCTTTATGTAGGTACTAGGGAATCCAACCCAGGCCATCAGGCTTTGCAAGCTGAGCCATCTCTCCAGGTCACTTTTATCCCATTTCTTAAATTGAGGTATATAATATGCATAAATAAAATGTAATTTTGTTATAAAACAAATATATTATCAAATAAATTGACAACAATGATATTGATCATTTAAACCATTTGTAAGCACACAAGCCTTCAGTACCTCTGGCGTTGTCAGCCCCATGCCCCAGTGTTTTTGTTCGTGTTCCCCAATATTACTATTTCCAGTAAGCACCCACTTTCTTTCTGTCTCAGTCCCCTGCCTCAGAACTGCCATAGTTACTACCTTCTGTCTCTATGAATTTTCTTCTTCTTAGGACCTCATGTAAGCACAATCATGTAATATTTGTCCTTTAAAAATAATTTTATTTATTATTCACAAGCACAGAGATAGAAGAGACAGACAGAGAGAGTGGACATAGCAGGACCTCCAGCCACTGCAAACGAACTCCAGATGCATGTACCCCTTTGTTTTACATGGCTTTACGTGGGTACTGGGGAATCGAACCTGGGTTGTCAGGTTTGGCAGGCAAGCACCTTAACCACTGAGCCATGTCTCCAGCCCGTAATATTTGTCTCTTTGTGTCAGTTACCCCATCATGTGGTCAAGGACTAGCTGTATTGTAGCACAGATAAACAGTTCATTCCTTTTCATAGCCAAATAATGTTCCATCAAATGTATGTAGCATTAGTCTGTTGGTAGACATGGTTTTTTCCATCTTTTAGCTGCTGTGTTACAAGCTGTTTAAAGTCCCTGATTTCAGCTCTTTGCTGCCTACCCAGGGGTGGAATTCTGGAATTAAGTACCAATATTGCATGTTCTGCTGGAGGAATTTGTCCCTGTTTGCACCTGTAGAGCTGCTGTTGGGATTAAGAGAAAGGGTATTGCTTTTCTTTTTCTAGAAGATTCCCTCAGGTCCTTCTGGAGGTAATCCTTATTCTTTCCCCTGAGGGGCCCATGATTCTTCCATGTTCTCATCTCAGGGTCCCCTCATGACAAAGCTTAGATAACTATGGAGATTTAAACAAAGGGACACACACGCAGCCATGGGACATACTGGCACATACAAGGGCATAAACACATACATGACCATCATAACTAGTTTTCTGGGAAAAGGTGAATCTATAAACAAGCTGCTTTCCATGCCCTCTGGGGCCCTGCAGTAAGCATCCCTGCAGTGGCACACTAATAACTCTTGATGGAAGTTCTTGAGTTCTCAGGAACTCTTCCTGAGGCCAGGGCTTATTCTTCTTCAACCTCAGCTCTGTGTGCTCCACAAGAAGGCAATAAAGCATTCGGATGAGGCCTCTTTGAGGCCTAGGATGCAGTATGGGGTTGGGGGAGCAGCACACAGGAGGGGGAGCCCTCGCCAGAGGAGAGCCGAGAGCGGCTGATGTACCAGTCAGGTATGCGTGAGCAGGGGAGCTGTGAGGAGATCCTGATGGCCATGGCCAAGGGCTGGAGGTGGACCATCTAAGGAAGCTATCATAACTGCCACCGTGGCCGGGTGCAGAGAAGGACCGGCAGCTTCCTTCATTTAAAAAGAAACAAGCAGTCCGCACACATGCAGGGATGCTACAGCAGTGACATATCCCATCTGATTCACATTCTCTTCAGTGTTAATTCTCAGCCAAACCCTCTTAGAGAGGGTTGGGTCATCCTAGTCTGTCTGGCCATGACCTTGTTTGTGGAAAAAGAGCACACAGGACACAGCTGTCTTAATATCAGGGCCTAGGGAAAGCCCTGGGGGACCTGCTTCACAGAAGACAGATATTGTCACAGTCCAAATTCTTTAGGGAAAAATGATTGTTGAATATTATTATTTTTTATTATCCATAATTAGATACACTGAATGAGCAAATAATGAGTCGATATCCCCATTTTCCTCTTCCCTGTCCCCAATCAGCCGGATATCCTCCTCCATGGGCAGTCTGGATCAGTCCATGGGGTAGGGGGTTATGGATAGCCTAGGAGTCAACCTGGTTCCACCCCCTTTGTATGATGTTACTGAGGGGGGCGATGTCTCTGGGAGTTTTCCCTCACCATGTCTCTTGCAATCTTTCCACCCCCTCTTCCACTCAGTTCCCTGAGTCATGGTGGGTGAGTATTAAGGCACCTTTATTGTTGAGGTCTTAGGGAGTCTCTGTACTTCTGCTTTAGGTTGTGTAGAAAATTGTTGGTGTCTGGCTTATCGCGTGTTGCCTGATTGGCTGTGGTTGTGGGTCTCTTGCTTATCCCACCATTCTCTGCGGGGTTCCATATGGATCCTTCATGGAAGATCTGGTGGTTGTTGAATATTATTAAGGTCAAGTTTGTACTTTTTTAAATGTGGGCAGTGGGACAAGAAGTATCTTCTTTGTAATTTCTTATTTATTTGCGCATGTAGGTCGGGGTGGTGTAGTCTCAGGGTCTCTTGCTGCTGCAAATCAACATCAGATACTTGCACCACTTTCTGAGTCTGGTTTATGTGGGTGTCTTGGGAATTGAACCTGGGCTGGCAGGATTTGCAAGCAAGTGGCTTTAACCTCTGAGGCATCTTTACAGCTCAGGCAGTATCTTCTTTATAACATGTCTTCATGTTTCTTAGGGGAAGTAGTTACTTATTTATTTTCTCTGTGTGAACTACATATGATGGGTCCAGTGATTTCTTTCTCTGAGATGCCACCTGTTGATGGTGCTGCCCGGCAAAGAAGGATGTCACCTTCATCCTGACAGAATACAGCCACGTTGAAGATTGCACGCATCGGCACAGCGTCCTTCATGCTGAGTAGGGTCTGTTGCATTTTCTTTATATGAGGTTATTTCTCCAGCATCCCTGGATGGTAGGTTTTCTTGCTGCCTGGTATAGTCTGTGCTGCCATAACAAAATATCATAGATTGAGTCATTTTGTGCAAAACAGAGGTTTGGTCCTCATTCTTCTGAAGCTCCATGTGCAGGTAGGTTTCTAGTCTGAGCTCAGGCTTCCAGGATGGCAGCTCCCTGAGGCTGCTGTCTACAGGAATGAATACTGTGTTCTCACTTGGTGAAGGGAGAGAAGGGGGAGAAGGGTCCGAGCACCACCATTCAAGGCTTTATCTGTTCTCAAGGCAGCGTCTCCATGATCTAAACAGCTCCCCAAATTTCCAACCTGTGAGTTTGGAGGGGGGCACATTCAGACCCCAGAACATTTTGTAACCAAGGAAAAGAGGTTAAGTGGCTTGTTCACATATAGACAGTAAATAGAACTAGGAACCCAGATCCAGACAGACTGGCTCCAAATTCTACCCAGTAAGCAAGGCTGTCCTGTTTCTCGAAGGGCCAAGCACTCAGAGGACCAAGTTCACGTCCACCTAGGGAGTCTCCATAGGCTGCCTGGAGGAGAGAGATCTAAGCTGTCTTTGGAGGAAACGAAGGAGACTTTCTGTTATTAAGTAAGGGGCTGCCAGGCTGGTTTGGAAGAGGGGCAAGACCTATCGTTTCTAGTGGTGGGAACTGAAGTCTGACATTTAGTTTCTCCAAATAACAGCACTGTCTCACGGAACTGCTCTGGCTTTGATACTCAAAAATAGCCCAAGACCTTAAAATGTCAGCTTTGGTACATGAATGTAGTATTCAGAAACTTCTGGAGTATTGATAGTTTTTAAAAAATATTTTTATTTGAGAGAGAGAGAGAGAGAGAGAGAGAGAGAGAGAATGGGTGCCCCATGGCCTCCTGCACATGTGCACATGTGCCAGTTTGTGCTTCTGGCTTTATGTGGGTACTGGGGAATCAAACCTGGTCCCCCCAGGCTTTGCAAGCAAGCGCATTTAACCACTGAGATAGCCCCACCTCAGTCCTGTGGTATTGATCTCTGAATGCCCAAAGGTCTCAGCTCACTTAGAGCCTTTCCTTCCTCCTCTCTCCTGTGAGCATGTACGGGTACAGTGTCTCCTCTGTGGTTAGCACTGTGCTGGGTCCATGGATGGAAAGACATCCCTGATCAAAAGAAGGTGAGGATAATGTCCAAAGACTGTCCTGAGCCAGCATGGTGCTTGGCGCAGACAAGTGATCTGCAAGCTTCATGTTTCTCGGGCTTCTCAAGTGAGACGAAGTGTGACAACCTGCAAAGGACAAGACAAGTGGAGGAGTTACTCCAGGAGTTACAGAAGTGGTGAGCTGAAGCAGGCCATGAAGGGTGGCGGGAGATGGCACTAGCGTGTTGATCTTCATCAAAGGCTTAAAGGAGGCTGGAGAGATGGTTCAGTGGTTAAGGCACTTGCCTGCAAAGCCTAACAGCCTGGGGTTGGATTCTCCAGTACCTGCATAAAGCCAGATGCACAAAGTGACACATGCATCTGGAGTTCATTTGTGCGGCTGGAGGTTCTCGCACATGCTCTCTCTCTCACTCACTCTCTGCCTCTTTCTATCTCTCATAAATAAATAAATAAATAAATAATCAAATAAATAGTTTAATGGGATCAAGTTTGAGTAAGAGAATGAAATGTAGGTTCCTAGTCATGATTCTTGAACCCTTGTTTCTCTGCCTTTATCCTCTCTCTCTTTCTCTCTCTCCCTCCCCCCCCCTCTCTCCTGGCCTGAGATCACTGTTAAATCTGCAACCAGAGCTTAGCCATGGCAGTTAAGGGCAATGATTCCTCGATAGTTTTTGGGCATCTGCTTCACACTTTGGAGATCCCCTGGGGAGAAGAAATGCATTATTTTATTGTATTTTTGCTAAACCTCATTCCAGATGCTCCAGCCCTGGTGACACATTGTGATTGTGACATATGAGACATGGGGCAAGTTTCCTTCCCAGAACAGCCGCTTCCAAATTCCAGGACCAGATAGCCCCATATTCCTGCTTTCTTCATCATGACCTCACTCAACCCCATACCACACATGCGGGGCCTTCCCCATCTTTAGCTGCATAACCCACTTTGTTTAGGACGAACAGCGATCCTGGTTGGCCCAGGGTCGACAGGTTTTCTTGGGAGCAGTGCTCTTAGTTTTAATGGCTAAGTCCCAAGATGGAGACAAGTTGGTCTCCCTTCACTGCCTGGTCCCACATACCTCAAGATCTCGAGGGGCTAGATATAGGTATCTGACTTGTACAGTTATGAGAACGACTGCACCAGAAAGGGAGACGCCATTGTCTAGCATCTGATGCGAGGTTTCCAGTCAGCAGGAAGCAGATGAGAAGTGAGGGAAGCCCGAGACATCTTAGAGTACCAGTGGAGGTTGGGGTGGGCTGGAATCCATGCTGAGGGCCGGGGCTTGCAGAGACAGGCTTGGACGCATGAGGACAATCTAGGGTCCAGAAACACCACTCGTCATCTCTACACATCCTGGATCACCCAAGGACACGGACATCATCCAAGGCCACTGTCATTGGCCGGAAGCAGCTCACCAAGCCAGGATGCTGAGATGTAGGAGGGACCTTGGCACCTGAAGGTGTTGCTGTCTCCCCGCAAGTGTGTGAGAGTTACCTGACCTACGCTGCCTTTTGGGTACAAACATGGCCCCAGGTTTAAATCCACACCCTTTCTCCTGAGACCCAGCACACATGAAAGGATTCTGGGAAGCTAAATGCCTGCTATCACATACGGGCACCTTCAACAAAAATCTACTCTCAGGAGCTGGAAAAGTCCCTTCTATTTTCTTTAAGGAAACATGTTTTAGCTTTATTAGCATTTAATTGGCAAAATTTTCATGTATGTATGCATACAGTATGATGCTTTGATATGTGTGAGCATTATAAAATGACTGAAAAAAAAACAATTAACACGTTCATCATGTCATGTGCCTGGTTTTTGTGTGTGTGTGATGGAAATGTTTAAAGTGTACTGTTTTAGGAACTGTCAAGCACACAAGAGGTTGGTATTGACTGTGCTCACCGTGCTGTGCCCTAGACCAGGGGCACTTACTCCTCGTCTAAGTGAAACTTTGTCCCGGTTCATCAACACGTCCCTTCTCCAGCCCCAGCTCCTGGCTCTCTGCTTCCAGGACTTCAACTATTTTAGATTGTATATGTAAGTGGGATCTGCAAGCATTTGTCTTTGTATATGTGAGTGGGATCTGCAAGCATTATCTTTCTGTGACTGGCCCATCTTCCTTGTGAAATTCCTTTGGGTGTCATGTATGCTGTCGTGGATCAGAGGTTTTCCTTCTTGCTTTAATATTTTCTTTGCCCATTCATCTCTCCACAGATGATTCCATTGGTTCCTTGTCTTGGTTGTTGTGAGTAATCCTGGAAGGAACATGGAGTGCAAAGGCCTCTGAGTTCATTTCCTTTGGATAGATAGATACCCAGCAGTGGGATGGGTGGATCATATGGTCATTCTCCTTCATTCAGACATGTGCTTACCTTCTCATTGCCCTGTGTAGCCTATGGAAGGAAAGGGTTTATTTCAGCCTACAGTCTTGAAGGGAACCCTCATCATGGCAGGGAAGCATGGCAGGGCTGAGGCTGGGCGTCCCATCTTGTCACAGCAGCTGGGAGGCAGCAGCAAGAGTGAGCTGCTCTGAACACTCAGTGGGCTGGAATAATAAGCCTCAAGGCCCGCCTCCAGGGACACGCCTCCTTCAGCAAGGCTCCACTAGCTGCTTGAGGCCAGTGGGGACATTGCAGCCTGACTTGCTGTCTTCTTTTCCCTTCTTTAACTCAGATACTGCTTTAGAGATTTGCCCTGGCCATAGATAGAGTGCCCTCCCCATTCCCCCAATTCTTCTGCACTTTGCCTGGCTCTGTGAAGGCCCTGTGTTGCCTGCCCCATTCCCTGTGGATGTTCTTGGGCCGAGCAACATGGAGGGCTCTCCACACATGCTTCTCACATTGGTGAGTGGAAAATATGACCTGGCAGAGACTTTGTGACCAGTCCTGGTACCAGTCAGGGTGGAAGCCTGTCAATGATTCTCTTGGTCAACCACAAATGGGAAGCCCACAGGCTCAAATCCCAAGCAGGGATGATGAGAGCACACAGTGTGAATGGACATGTGAACAACGAGCCTGGCTGTACAACCATGGGCACTTCAGAACACTGGGAGCAGCATGTGCATGTGCTGTGGAGGAAGCAGCCGCGGGCTCTCAGGCATGAGCATGCACAAGGGTGCCTGCTTGCATGCATGCATGCATGCACACACACGTGCACACACATGCATACACACTCGCGCACACACACATGCATACACATACACACACGTGCATACACACACGTGCACACACATGCATACACACTCGCACACACACATGCATACACATACACACACGTGCATACACACACATGCACACACACATACACACACGTGCACATGTGCACACAAGCACACACACACGCTTGCATACACACGCACATACAAGTGCACACATATGTGTGCACACGTGCACACACAGATGCATATACACATGTGCACATACGTGCACACAACGCAGCACACACACATACACACATGCACACAGATACATGCATATACACATGTGCACACATGCGTGCGCACACACACACACATTTGCGTGCACACCTGCACCTTGGCTGCTGCCTGACCTTGCAGGGCTTAGCTGGCCTGGGCTCTGGGTTGCAGGTGGGATCCATGTTCGCCTCGTGTGCTACTCACCCTTCTTCCTTGAGCAGAGGCAGGATCGCAAGAGGGCAACAGAGTCATAACGTGTGTTTCAAAGCTTTGCCAGCTTCTCCCTCACCAAAATACAGGATAGTCAGATTCAGGGTCAAGGGCATATCCCTGACCACACTTCAAGTGGAGAAATGAGGGTGATATTTCAGATCCCATCAGGTGCGCCATTTAACCTTTGTTTTTAACCATTGGTATAAAGTATGCTGTCTTCTGCACAAGAAACATGTCTCTATTATAACTAACAATAAACAATATAATTGATATTATATAAGTATAGTGTTATATAGTGTAACTATGTGATATAGGTCTAATATATATTTTAAATATTTTATTTATTCATTTTCAATCAGAGAGAGAGAGAGAGAGAGAGAGAGAGAGAGAGAGAGAGAGAGAGAGAGAGAGCACACCATGGTCACCACCTTGTGGGTCTGGCATGTGGGTACTGGAGAATTGAACCCAGGTCCTTACGCACTGGAGGCAAGTGCCTTAACCGCTAAGCCATCTCTCCAGCCCAGGTGTAATATATTGTATGTATTATATTATGTACTTTATGCTATGTAAATACATGTTACACTACAAGTATGCATTATATATTAAATATCGTGGTATATCCTGATTATGTAATATATATTACAAAAACTATTATACTATCATTCTACATGATCACAGTACTTTCATTATTTTTTGAGCTGTGAATCAATGCCTCCTAATGACCTACCCAACAAATACTGCAGTATAATGCTATAATACATTATCCCCTACACTGTAAAGATGCTAGATAGACAAGTATACTTAATACATATGTATATATTACATACACATAAGCATACATAATACATATTAATGAGTACATATATCATAAATATATTTTATATTCTATATGCTGTATGTTGCACTGTGACCAACATGTAGATTTTAGGTACCAGAGAGGCTCATGGGAGAGGAAGTGGGAAATAGTCTTTGGTCTTTGAGGGGAGGATCTGTAAATCACTTTCGCTCACTTAACAGAGAATGGACACATGTAGCATTTAGTTATTGTGACTCTTTGTGTGTGTGTGTGTGAAAGAGAGAGAGAGAGGTAGAAAGAGAGAGAGAGAGGTAGAAAGAGAGAGAGAGAGGCCTTGAGATTGATGCTGAGACTCTGCCTCCATTGTGCTGGAACATTCCTTCTCCATCACTTGGCACACTCGGTGTCTTCTGGCCCAGGAAGGGCCAGAGGGAATAGGATCGGCCTGAAGGGCTTAATGCCCTGGCCTGTTCTGTGTGAACGTGTATTTGTGTGTTTACAGAAAACTCAATGCTTAATTGCATGCTTGGCCTGCTCACCACTAATTTCTAGAGGAGACATTCCACAGCCCATGGTAAGTAAGCTTCGTTCATATCTCATAAAAGCCATAGCTTGACTGTGGGCTCCTGGAGCAAATCCTGTGTGAAGACGGACAGAGGGCCAGCCTGCGAGGGCTGGAGGATCCCTAAGGCCCAGGGTGCTGAGAAATGGCCACCTCCCGGGTGCCCTTACTCGTCCTCCTTCCTAAAGGGAGCCAAAATTTTTTCAGCATGTGGTTTGGGTGACCCCTTCCCCACCTCCAGTCCAGAAGTAGATTGGCTGAAGGCAATTACCTTAATTCTTGTTAAAGCAAACCAGTTCTGGGGTGTGTGGTGCGAATGGGCTCAACAGGAAGCAGCTAGGTAGTTTTTGAATACTTGTGAGAGGAGCCACTTAGGATGGCTGTGGACCCCCAGAAGCACTATAAAGATGGAAGATGGGCGCTGAGAGACCTCAGCTGCTGGATTAGACCTTACCTGGAGCCTGTCTGCCTCTGAAAATTTTAAGCAATATATTTATTTATTTGCAAGCAGAGGCAGCGAGGAGGGAGAGAGAGAATGGGTGGCACACTCCTCCAGCCACTGCCAATGAACTCCAGAGGCATGTGCCACTTTGTGCATCTGGCTTTCTGTGGGCACTGGGGAATCAAACCTGGGTCATTAGGTTTTGCAGGCAAGTGCCTTAACTGCTGAGACATCTCTCAAGCCCCCTGCCTCCACAATTTTTAGCTTCTTTTACAGAGTAAAGCTGAGTTCTCTTACTTGGAAAAAATAAACAAACCCATCCTAGTCAAACCATTATTCTTTGCTGGTCTGTGTTGGTGCTGGAAACTTTCGTTCGTAGAGTCATGATTGTGAACCAATCATGATGTCTGAAGGCCTTGGAGACCCTCAGGAATGATCCTCTGGGCATTTATCCCAGAAGAATAGGCTCTGGTTGTCAGCTTCTCCCTAACCTAGTGACCAACTATGCATTTTTAAATCTGTTTATTTATTCGAGACAGAAAGAGGCAGACACAGCGAGTGAGTATGGGCATGCCAGGGCCTCCTGCCAGGTGCATGTGCCGCTCTGTGCATCTAGCTCTATGTGGGTATTGGAAAATTGAGCCCCGCCTGTCAGGCCTTGCTAGCAAGCACCTTTAACCGTCGACCAATCTCTCTAGCTTCAATTGCATTTTTGAAAGGGCTTGATCTTGTTTGCAATCACTCTGCACTTCCAGAGGGAGTGGTTATATATATCAGATGCTGTCCGTAGGTCAGGGTCATGATGATGGTTGGGGGCCATTTGAATGAGCACCAGAGCCCTGGAGGAGACAGTGAGGCTGGAAGCCTGATGAAAGCAAGTTTAAGAGAATGGTGGGAAAACCAGAGAGCTGAAATCCAGTCAGTGCTTTAGCAAAGCTCTTCAGAAGGGGGACCAAGAATCATGAGGAAGCTGGAGGGGAATGTGGGTCAAAGTAGTTAAAAAGTGTATGTTTTTTTTTCCAAATACAGAAGATAGAAGAATACATTTTAAAGATGGAGAAGACCCAGAAGATGGGAAAATGGATAAGACAGGAGCCAGAGGGGTCATTGCTCCAGAAGTACCCCAGAGGAGGTGAGAGGTGCAGAACTTAAAGGGAGGGGATTCCTGGCCTTCCAGAGTCTATTTCAGCAATGAAAGGTGAGGTGATGGCTAAATTCTGTTGTCAACTTGATCAGATTCGAAATCAAGTGAGAGACATGCCTGTCGGGTGGTTCTGGGAGGGAGTTTCTAGGAGAGATTAACTGGGAGAGGAAGTCTTTCCTTCAGAGTGGGCATCCCTGCTGATGGTGGACTCTAGTAAGCAGCTCTGTTGAGAGCTGCCTGTGCTGCTCACTGGTGTGTGCTTTTTACCTGGTTCCTCCTCATGTGTGTTTCTTCCGCTTCAGTTATCCTTCTTGGATAGTGCAAGCAAGTTTCATTATCCTCCCAACATGGACTGAAAACCCTCCTGGAAGCCTCCAGGCCTTCGAGGCCACGATGAGACTGTGGAGGCATCAGCCTTGTGGACTGAGCAGAACACGGGTACCTTGACGCTCTAGGCTACTTGTATCCTGTAAGCTAATCCAACGAATCCCCTTCATACCGCATCTTCATTCTAATCGTTCCGTTCCTCTAGAGAACCCTGGCTGACAGGGAAGCCAGGCAGGAGCCAGAGGACAGATGCAGGTATGTGAGAAGATCCAAAGAAGGGACCTGCAATATTCTCTGCTCATTTCTCCTGTCATCATAGGTGCAGATTGAAGCTAGGGGAGGAGGGGAGGAAGGGAGACACCGAGAGGATCCCACTAGGTGAGGAGGACAGTGGATGCTTATCCAAGGTCAGTGGACATGATAATATTCAACCAAATGATGGGCTGAGTGAGGATAGAGAGTGGAGCGATCAAAGGTGAGGAGACAGGGAGGTGGTGTGTGGGCACTGGGAGAAGTGTCTATGGAATGGGACTCACTAAGTGTCAGGCCACGAGTGGTTTGGGAAGGAGAAACAGCGAGGCAGGTGCCCAAATCTTCTGGTAGCTGGAGGACATGGCCATCCTTAAGGGTGGGTGGAGGTGGTAGTTAGATGATGGACTCTTGTGGCAACGCTACAAGTTGGAATCTTTGAATAATTAATCTTTTTAATTGACAAAGTTGTATATATTCATTATGTACAACATGATGTTTTGTAATATGGTGGGGAATGGCAAATTTGAGCTAATTAACGCATGCATTATCTCACATGCTTATTTTGAGGAATGAGAACACTTAAGGTCTACCCTCATAGTGATTTTGCAGAATGTAATACCTGTGATTAACTTTAATCACCATGGGGCACAATGGCCTCCTGGATTTATTGCTTGTAGTAGGAACTTTGTACCCTTTGACCAACATCTCACCCTCTCCTACCCCCGGCCTCTGGTAACCACCACGTGACTCTCCATTTCTATACTTGTCTGTTTCACATAGAAGGGAGACCATGTAGCATTTATCTTCCTGTGCCTGGCTTACATCAGCTAATACAATGCCCTCTGGGGTTTATTCCTTTCATTGCAAATGACAAGGTTTCCTTCTCTCTTTGAGGCTAAGATTCTGCTCTGTGCCCAATGCATTTGCTTTGCTTGTTTTTCTTTTTTGTTGTTGTTGATGGACACTCAGATTGTTGTCCTCCGCCCCCAATCTCGGCTCTTGCGAATGGTATGGCAGATGTCTTTCCAATATACCTTGAGTTTCAATCTTGTCCGGCTAATCTTTAGCCAGCAACTTTCTCTTTCTGTGCCTCAGTTCCCTCATTTGTGAAATGGAGATGATCAATCTACCACTGTCATGGGATTTGAGTGGTTTAAATAAATTCCTGAGGCTCTGGGGCTTTTAGACAGATGTTGGTATTCTACAGACATTACCTTCATGGTGACAGATTGGGCGAGGGGAGAGGAACAGGGGTCTGTGGCATTGAACCCTAAAGAGTTCACTAAAAGTGAAGGTGAACCCCTTGAAGGGGATCAGGAAGACATCGCCATCTCTGGTCTGTGACATGGGGAATCTAGACAGTGAAGAGGCACCTGAGGAAGTAGAGTTCTCAGAAGAGACCTAGGCTTCAGTGAGGGGCAGTGACACGCCTCCCCCAGCAAGGCTCCTCCACCAGCTGGGGACTGAGTGTGAGGCTTGGTCACCAACACCTGAGGCTATGGAGGACTTTGCACCCCAGCTGGGGATGCTGGGGAGTTGTAGTGTCACCTCCTGGCCACTAGAGGGCAGAAGCCTGTGTGAACAGAGGAAGACTGCCCTTCCCTTCCCTTGACCCTGCCTAAGTGTGGTTGCTTTCTGAGCTCTGTAACACAGCTGTTCAGTTCAATGGCTCTCAGGAGGTGAGCTCCAGCCTGCTCCGTGATAAGGCTCAGAGGGTCTTGACACAAACAGCTCTTGGTCACTTTTACCAGTGTCTTTTTGACAAGTACCCCCCTCTCTGCACCATGGTTTCTTCAGTGAATACCCTTCCACTGATAGAGAAGCCACGACTCAAGGCTCAGACTTCACTACTTTAAGCATTTTTTCCAAATGTTAACCTGATTGAGCCTCAAAATCACCCCATGACATGGGGATTTTGTTGTTTGTTTTTAATGGTGAAAATTACATTGAATCATATTCAAAATTAGCCAACTAGACTCAGATCAGATGATTCCAATTTTCTGGGCAAGATCCAAAGCATCCTAGCAGAACCAGCTTTCTCTCCCTCAGGCCTGACCAGGGAGGGACTTTGGCCACTTCAGTGCGACAGAGCTTCTTCACAGCCTGTTTGATCTGGTGTCTGTTGACCTTGACATCCACGAGGAGCTCAGTGTGGTAGGACCTTTAGTTTCTTCATGGATGTTTCTGGGAGCAGAGATAATTTGATGATGGCACATTGGTCCAGCTGCTTTCTCCTGGGGGCTCCCCTTCTCAGTGTGCCTCCAGAACCCCGAAACCCTGGCTCACTAGGAGGTGGGTGATGTGCAATCCTGCTTTCTGTGGCCATGGATGCCTGACAGAGCTCCATGTTGGCCTTCAAAGCCTTTGCTAGGGTATCAGCTTTGGGAGAGGCAGGCAACTTTCTCCTTCACTTTCCATGTCACCTTGATGAAAAAGTCACATTTTTTTGTTAATAAGCCCCATCTTCCAAATGTTTCAACTGAGGTGCCAGATTTGCTGAGGCTCATGCCCCTACTAAGTGGTTGGGCTGGGATTTGAACCCGGGAACTCAGGCTTCAGAGCCTATGTGCTTTAACTAACACACACTACTCTGCAGTGTCTCAGGAGAGAGGCCACATAAACAATGGCATTATTTAAAAAATAACCTATTTTCATTGGATATACATAACAGGAAATGTAAAAAAAAAATCGAGAAGAGAATTACCCACAACTTTAACCATAGCACCATAATCACAGTAAGTACCCTCGTTTTTGCTCTCGTTTTATGGACCTACGTGTCTTTTCATATCTCCACGTGTGTAATTTGTATCGTATTTTTCCACTTAACACATCACGACCTAATGTGATTCCATAATTTTCACAACCACTATTTTAAATACTGCAAGCATGTGTGTATGTGGTGACATAATTCAAGTTCTAGGGAAACATTTAGACAGGAATGTCCCAGGAAAGAAGAGATCAGTAGGAAATGGCAGGACAGGGATGCAAGTGAAGGATGCCCGTGCATTCCAACGGGACAGCAAAGGCCATGGCACCGACACACCGTGTCCATGGCACAGAGCTAGGAGGTGGCATTTGACAACCTAGTGCCACACGGCATCAGGGGACTAAAAATATCACTGCAAACAGGCAACATGGGGTGAAAACTCAGTGCTGAGCAGCCAGGGCTTAGATATGTCAACCCTCTATAGTCTTGAGCTAAGGGTGTTACAGCAGGAAGCTGGAGCCCCCCTTCCAATAATATGAGCTGTTTGACCTTGGACATGCCCATTCACTTCTTGAGGTGTGGTTTCCTCAATGAGCTCATGGAAATCATAAAAGTTTTCATAAAAGCTTGTGGAAACCCCGAAGGACATGGTATTTGAGTTAAGGATGCTTTGGTCTCTGTCTCAGTAAACTTGATCACAGAGGACCAAGCTCTGAGGATTCGAGCTGGCTCACATCAGAAGAAATGTCGAAGCGAGTTTCACCCAGGAACCCAGACCTTTTCTTTTAGACATCACTCAACTCTGAGAGAATGGGTGTGTCAGGGCCTCCAGCCACTGCAAACAAACTTCAGATGCATGAACCCCTTTTGTGCACCTGGCTTTATGTGGGTACTAGGGAATCGAATCCAGGTCATTAGGTTTTGCAGGCAAGTGCCTTAACTGCTGAGCCTCTATCCAGCCCCTTTGAGGCTTCTTGAAAGGTTGAGGAGTTCTTCTGTGAGGGGTTCTCTTGAACTTGCTCAGATCAGAGCCACTCCTGACACCATCTGACTTGCCTTCAGCGCAGTGGTTTCTTCAGCTTTCTGGGGTGGTGGCTTCCAGACCTATCAGGAATGGGCCTTTTTTGAAGAAAATGCATTTTCCCCTTTATTGAATCTGCAGAGAGAGGAACTCTACCTTTATAAATATTGTCAAAATTGGTATTTATTTTTAAGTGATTATTTGATCAATGCATATCTGTCCACCACCACAGTTTTCTGCAGCAGCTCACCAGAAACTCTGCCCACTTGAGAGCAGTCTACCTGTCCTTCATCTCCAGGGAACTCTGCACACCTGAGAGCCTATGGCCCATCCTTCATATCCAAGAAGCTCTATGCGCTGGAGAGATTTTTGGTCATGCCTTTCACTCTGGGAGCTGTTAACCCGAGAGCCCTGGGTCTGCCTTTCATCTCCAGGAACTCTGCACACAGGGAAGCCTTCAGCCACACCTTTCATTTCTCATGAGCTCTGAACACCCAAGAGCCTCCTGCCTGCCCTTTGTCTCTGGAGATCTCTGCACACTCAAAGGTTATCCTGCCCTTTATATCTGGGAAGTTGGGCACACCTGAGAGTCTTCACTTCCCTTCAACTAACACTGAAGAGCTGGGTGCACCTGAGAATCTCCAGGCTTCCCTCACCTTTGGGAAGTTCTGCATACCAAGTAGCCATTGGCCTGTTCATCATATCTGGTTAGCTGGATGCACCCAAGAGCCTTTAGCCTCTTCACAAAGCAGATGCAAAGCAAACACAGAGTACTGGGGTTTAAGACTCGTGTCTGAATAATAATTTAGTGAAAGGAAATGATACTGTAACCCCCACATCAACTTAACCCCTCTAAAGCCTTCATTCTGAAAGAATAAGAGTAAATTAAAATAAATAAATAAAATTTAAAGAATTTAACTCACCAGAAATGGTGGCACATGCCTTTAATCTCAGCACCTGGGAAGCAAAGGTAGGAGGATCACTGTGAATTCAAGGTCAAGGCCACCTTGAGACTACATAGAGAATTCAGGTTAGCCTGGGCTAGAGTGAGACCTCAAAAACAAAAAAACAAAAAAAAAAAAGAAAAGAAAAGAATAAAGAAATAAACTTATGAAACAACAGAACTCCAGATATATAAGTCTCAAGGCAAGAACATATGTAAATTTTAAAATTATGGGCATAAAAGAATGGTAAGAGCTATAGACATAGAAGGACATAGGAAATATTTTCAAAAAAATCATATGAGAAAATTCCCTAAATTAGAGAGATGCCAATCCAGATATAAGAGGTATTTCAAACACCAGACAATACCAGAAAAGAGCTTCCTTCAACATATCATGATTAAACCACTAAATATACAGAGCAATAAATAAATAAATAAAATAAAACCAGAACAGGAGAACAAGAGAGGAAGAGAAAAGGAGAACAAGAGAAGCTATAGGAGATTAAACAAGACATTATTGTTTGCTGAATGGGTCATTGAGGAAATAAAAAAGAAAACCAAGAAATTTCTAGACATGAATGAAAATGACAACCGGATCCCAATACTCATTGGATACAATGCAACAATCCTATGAGGAAGCTCATAGCTCTAAGTGGTACATTAAGAAATCTGAAATTGCTGGGAGAGGATCAAATAACATCTTGCTCAAATATGAAAATTGTCAATTAAGAAAAATGAAATTGGACAAAAAAGAAATCTGAGAGATTTCAAATGAGTAACAATGATTCATCTTAGGGACCTTGGAAAAACAGGAACAAGCCAAGCACAATATTATTAAGCAGAAAGAAAGAATTAAGATCAAGGCAGAAACTAATGAAATGGAAAAAAAACTGATAAAAAAGAATCACTGAAATAAAAGTTGGTTCTTTGCAAGGACTAAGAAGATAAACAAATCCTTAGCCAAACTAACCAAAAGGAAGGGAGGAAAGATCCAAATTAGGGCCATTATGGCAGATGATAATGAAATTCAGAAAATTATTTGGACATACCTTAAAATATACTCCACTAAATTGGAAAATCTGAAAGGAATGGATCAATGTGTAGATGCATATGACACCCCCAAATTAAACAAAGAATAAATCAATAGATCCATAGCAATCAGTGAGATTGAAATGTTAATAAGAGATCTCCTAAATTCAAAAAGCCAGGCTTGAAGGAGTCACTGCTAAATTCCATCAGACCTACAAAGATGAACCCCATTGCTTTTCAAACTATCCCATAAAATAAAAAAGAAGAAACACAACCAAACTCTATGAACCCACTATTACTCTGATATCAAAAACGGATTAAGACACAACAAAAAATAAAATTATACACTAATCTCCCTGGTGTACATAGATACAAAAATTCTCAATAAAAAACTAGTAAACTAAACTCAAGAATACATCAAGAACATCACACACCACAATCAAATGTGCTTTTTGCCAGAGATGAAGGAACGACTCAACATACATAAATCAATTAGTGTAATTCATCACATAACTAGACTCAAGGACAAAAGTTAAATGACCAGGCTGGAGAGATGGCTCAATGATTAAAGGTGCGTTCTTTCAAAGCCCAATAGTCTGGGTCTGATTCCCCAGTACCCACATAAAGCCAGATGCACCAAGTGGCACATGCATCTGGAGTTCATTTGCAGTGGCAGGAGGCCCTGGTGTAGTCATACTCTCTCTCTCCTCTCTCTCTAATAAATAAATATTTAAAAAGAGTTAAATGACAACCTCAATACAGAAAAAAAAACCCTTTTATAAAATCCAACATCCCTTCCAGACACAAAATGGCCTTGATATTCATGACTTCGCAGTGCCTGATAATCCCTACACATAATGGGAGGAAAAGATGATGACACGAAACAAGACAGAGACTCATTGAGAGGGGGAAGAGATATGGGGGTGGGCGGGAGTGGGAAGAAATCATAATGGTTTATGGTCTATATAATTATGGAAGCAATCAATAAAACGTTTTTAAAAATCCAACATCCCTTCACGATGAAAGTCCTGAGGAAATGGAATAGAAAGAACACAATAAAGCCTGTATATAAGGCGCCTATAGCCAACACCCTGCGTCATGGAGTGCAACTCAAAGCATTCCCACTAAGATTAGGAACGAGTCAAGGGTGGCCACTCCCTCCGTTCCTATTCAACATAGTGGTTAAAGTCTTAACTAGCACAACTAGGCAGCAGAAGAAAATAAAGGGGACACAACTAGAAAGGATAAGGTACCTGTGGTGTCGTCTCTCATAAAATCATGTTTTGAATGCTTGGTTCCCAGCTGGTGGCAGTTTGGGGGGGGAATGTGTTGCTGGAGGTGGACCTTGAGGTTCATTAGCCCCTAACTTGCCAGTGTTAGTTCAGCTCACTCTCCTGCTGCTGTGTCCACCTGTTGTGGCAGAGGTGATGCCAGGCTCTCTTCAAACCGTGCTTTCTCCTGCCATCATGAAGCTTCCCCTTGGCACTCTAAACCAAAATAAACAACTTTTCTATCAGCCGCTTTTGGCTGGGTGCTTTGTGCCAGGAAAGAGGAGGTGACTACAGTAGTATCCTTGCTGGCAGGTGATACGATTTTATATGTAGGTGACCGTAAGGACTGTACCATAAAACTCTTATAGATGAAAAACATATAACAAAGTGGCAGGACACAATATTCACATACAAAAGTCAGCAGTTTTCCTATAGACTGATGCAATCCCATTCAAAAGACCCTCCAAAGATATGTTGGAATAAATCTAATCAAGGAAGTGAAAGACCTTCAAAATACTGAGGAGAGAAATTGAGGCCCACACCACAGGTAGGAGAATTAATGTTGTGCAAATAGCCATCTTACCAAAAGCAATCTATAGATTCAGAACATTCTCAATCAAAATTTTAGCACATTCCTGACAGAAACAGAAAAAAAATACTAAAATTCATGTAGGAGCACAAAAGACCACAGAGAGCCAAAACTATCCCTGGCAAAAAAGAATCCTGCTAAGAGGTATCACCATGTACAATTTCAAGTCAAATGATGACAGACAGAACACAGTAATAAAACAGCATTGAATTGCTCCAAAACAGACACTTAGATCAGTCGAGCAGAATAGACGTTCCAGATATCAGTGCATGCAACTACAGCCACATGATTTTCACAAATAGGCCAAAAATAAACATTACAAGACAGACAACATTTTCAACAAATATTGCTGGGCACACTGGATATCTACATGTAGAAGAATGAAGCTAGATCCTTATCTGTCACCCTACACAAATCCAACTCCGAAAGGATCAAAGACCTCAATGTTAGACCTAAAAGTCTGAACCTTTTAAGCAAAGTAGGGAGTGCACTACAAGATGTAGGCAGAGGTAAGGGCTTTCTGAATAGGATTGCAGTTGCTCAGGAAAAATAAGACCAACAATTGACAAGTGGGGATGTAGGCAAGTAAAAACCTTTTGCACAGCAAAGAGAATAGTCACTCAAGTGATTGAGTAGTCAACAGAATGGGAGAGAGTCTTTGCCAACTACATATTTGGCAGAGGATTGATATCCAGAATATTCAAAGAACTAAAAAACAATCCAAAACCAAACTTCAAGTCACCCAATCAAGAAATGGGCTACGAAACTGAGCAGAGTTCTCAAAAGAAGAAATGTAAGTGGCCAATATATTTTTTTAATGTTCAACATCTCTAGACACCAGAGAAATGCAAACTAAAATGACATTCAATTCCATCTCACTCCAGTCAGACTAACTAGCAAAAACAAACAAACAAACACACGAAAAAGATAACAAATGTTGGTAAGACTATGGGGGAAAAAAGAGACCCTTATTTACTGTTGGTGGGGGTTGCAAGCTGGAGCAATCATTACTGAAACGAGTGTGGAGATTTTTCAAAAAGCTAACAATAAAACTACCAATGTCCCAGCAACACCTCTCCTAAGCGTACACCCCAAGGACTCTCCACACTCTGCTGTGTGTGGTGCCTTGATGTGTGCTTGAAAGTCTCTACCACAGAGGTCAGGAAGATGGATGGATGCTGGAAGCCTGCTGTCTTAGAGAAAGATGGGGGAAAGCCTATGGTTGTTCCCACTGAGCTCACTGGGTATAGTACTTAAAAGTGAGATCTGGGTCATTGTGGCAAAATATACTTACTTTAGGTGGCCAAGAAAACCCTGAGGACATGAGTGTTGCTGTGCTTGTTAATGCCACAGACTTTCTTAGAGCCGTGGGGAAGCTCTCTGAGAGTATCCATAGCAATCCAGATACAGCAGAAGACAATGCAAGTTGTGTGCACACCACCTGGCTCACCTTTCATGTTATGATAGTGAACTTGGACACATTTTATAGGGAACGAGAACCTTAGAAACCCCGACTGGATTTCTGACCTTCCTAGGAACTGTTATAGTCTAATCCAAAGGACAGTCTGCCCTCCTTCCTGGCTCTGTGGGTCTCTCAGAGCAGTGTGGGCTCAGAGCCAGCTTCCCTGGTGCCATTTCAGACCACAGCACCATTTCAGGTCTGGGATGCCTGAGTCTCTGTTTGGGGTTCCTGGGTTCAACGGGGCACCTGTGTCAACTGTTGACAGCTTGCAGAAACTGCAACTTCTCTAGGTTCTTCCTGGCTGCTTACTCCTTGGACAGCTGCCTCTGGTCTGGGCTCAGGGTTCCAGGGTTGTAATCACAGAAGAGCACCCTCAGCATGCAGGGCATTCTCATCAGGCAGGAGGCTCTCAGTCAATAATCCAGTAAAGTGCTGGATGATCAAATGAGTCCTTGGGCAGTTTTCTGGGTACAGTGCTATTAAGTTTCAAGGATGCTTGGAGCACCTGCAATGAGCTGTTCTAATCTGTCACAATATTATCACTAGACGGTCCACTTTAACAGAAATGTTTGTGTAGGGGACTAAGGGAGGAGTGGAAAGGTGGATGGTGGGAGAGGTGTATGATTACAATATGTTGTGTATACGTATGGGGGTTGTCAATAAAAAGTGAAAAAAGTCACATCTGTTGTCTGTTACCACTCATCAATGTCTCTTTGTTAATGAGTTTATATGACTATAAGGCACATAAGGAAATAATTGGGGTTGGCATTGTTTTGGGGTAGAAGTGTGTGTGGAAGTGAAGTGCACCTGTGAGTAGGGCAACCAATGACATCTGGGTTATGTCATATAATCCAAAAGGGTCCCTGGAATGGAGATGTCCTTGCAATGCAGGGAAGGAGAGGCAGAGGGTTCATCTCTCCTATTAGTCCTGAGGCCAAGCCAAGTGGTTTAGAGTTGTGGGTCTAAGGTCTAACCCTTGTTTCTGGTTTCTTAGACTGAGAGTAATTCATTAACCTTCTTTTCACTTATGTGTTCATCTATTAAACCAAATCACACTGACCACCTTCAATGTACCAGGATGTAGCAATAAAATAGAGATATGTCCCACTCTCATGGAGGTCATAAGTTAGTTGGGGAAAAAAGATACTATCCAAATCAATCTGTTAGGATAAACAGTCATTAGTGTCCTGAAGAAAGGTGTGGCAGGGAAAGGGGTGGGAGTGCTGTTAGGATAGTGTGGTTAGAGGCAAGGGCGACCTGCCTGGAGGAGAGGAGGGCAGAGACTCCAGAAAGGGGCTCTGATATCTGGATGCTCGCTGGAGACAAAGAGACTGAGTTCAAGTTCAGCCTCATTGCACTGGGCAAGGTTATAGCTTCAGGCCAACAACATTCTCCTTGGAGTATAGTCTCATGCCACGTAATGACATTTTGTTCAAAGATGTGCTGTGTCCATGACAACGATCTCATAAGAGCACAATGGAATGGGGAATTCCCATCACCTAGCAGTGTGGAGGCCATAGTAATACCTGAGGATAGTGCATTTCTAATGTGTTTGTATTGAATCTGTGTCAACAAGCCCGTCACATGAAAGTATAGCTATTTCATACTTGATACTGACCATAAGTGTATGCATTTATGTTAGTAGATTTTATTTTATTGTGATCTCAGAGTGTACCCTTCTACTTATTTAGAAAGTTTACTAGAAAACAGTGTTGGGGTGGGAAGACAGCTCAGTTAGTAAAGTCCTTACCTCACAAGCATGAGGACCTGAGTTACATCCCCAGCACCTATGTAAGTGCTGTGTGGTGGCATTTAACTGTAATCCTCGCGCTGGGGAGACGGAGACAGGTTGATCCTCGGAGCTTACTAACTGCTGAGCTCCAGACCAATGAGAGATCCTGGGTTCAAGGAAGTGGACTGTGTCCTGAGCACAACACATACACACACACTTATGCCACACATACCAAGTGCTATGCCAGCTACAGCTTTGTACATTTTGTGTTTACCATATCTTTTGTTTTTTTTTTCTTTTGCTTGACTTGATCTTTGTGGCTTTATGCATCATGGGCCTCAAGAGTAACTGTAATACTACACATACCACATAGCTTAGATGTGTAGCAAGCTATAGAATCTAAGTTTGTATAAGGAATGCTCTGATATTTGCACAGTGAAGTCACCCAAGTGTCCTCTTGGTTAATTCCTTTGAAGCAGTAATTCTTCCATCTGAGCTGCATAGGGGACTCTGACCAGTAGAGATGTTTGGAGTTCACGGCTAGAAGTTAGTTATGTCACTTCTCCTACCCACGGAGCCCTAGCTTGTTCTGTTTCTGAGTGAGGACAGAATAGCAGTGAGATTTCTATCTTGGCCTGTGTTGAAGGTTATATTAGTCCATGTGTGTGAGCCTGGGGGTGGATTTCACTCAAGCCACCACAACTATATACTTAAAAATGGCTGCATGCATGTCTAGCATGCACATACATCAAGGGAAGAAGGAGGAAGAGGAGGAGAAGAAGAGATGGAGAACATAGGCCGTAGGAGCAGTTTGATGTTTGCTGGCAGCATGTGTTTGAACTTGGCTTAGAGGAACCTGAACTTCCAAAGCTTTTCAGGTAATGGGTGGGAAGGAGCGCTGGCGAAGACTCTCCCGACTCCTCCAAGTACAAGTGGTGCTTCAGCAATGCCCAGGTTCCTGGAAAGACTTTGACTTAAGAATTTCTCTTTCTTCTTCCTTCCCCCCTCCATCTCAAATGCCCACCATGTGTCCTTCACTCTGTCAGACACTGGACATGACATGTGATCATATCCAGCTCAGCTGTGTTTTCATTGGTGCAGACACTCCCAGTTTTGTTTCATATTGGTTTGTGGCCATTTGCTTTTGGACCAGTTTTATTCCAATCAGAGCAAAGTTTTTTTTTTTTTTGGTTCAATTTCTTATTTATTTTTATTTCTCTCTCTGTGTGTGTGCGTGTGTGCACACTTATTCTTACTGCTGCAAACACCAGATACTTGCACCACTTTTTGCATGGGTAGCTGGGGAGTTGAACCTAGGCCAACAGGCTTTGCAAGCAAGTTCCTTTAACAGCTGAGCCATCTTCTCAGGCCCCTGGTTTAATTTCGACTGCTACATAGAGATAAAGTTGGGATACATACCTCAAAGCCTCGGGAGCCCAGGTGGCTGGTACTGTCCAGCTACTAAGTTGACCAAATGAGAAGGGTCTTCCAGAGTCACCAGGCCCAGAGGCAAGTGAATGTCTTCACATTTTTCTGAGTCAGGCATCATAGGAGTTTGCTTGGCCTCTTTTGGAGGGAGTGTTGGCCTTGGGTTCTTGGAGAGAGTCAAGTCTTCTCTTCCCTAAAATAGACACATGTGTTTAGAGTCGTGCTATATTCTGAGCCCAGACTTCGCCTCTGTGTGCAAGATGGTTAATGAGTCACCTCCAAGCTAGCTCTTACTACCTGGTTGATGGGAGGGGCTGGCACAGGACTTGGACTTGGCTGGACTTGGCTTCCAGCACTGCCTGGATCTGGCTCCGAGAAGAGGAGACAGGCTCTGCTGTCTTTCTGAGAAACCTGCTCCCATGAGACTTCACACACCAGGGCTCTTCTCTTGTCAGGGCAAAGGTGGGATGGGAGTGGAGGGAGGTCATATGCTAGTTTTAACAGGTTCAAGATGTCCTCAGTTGGTTGCTTTCTGCAGCTCTGGGCAGGCAGCTGCCTCAGCTGCCACAGGCTCTGGTGTGTGCCTTTGGGAGTCCCAGGAGTCAGGGCAGCTGGGCTGGAGTCCCTCCCCTTCCAAAGTGCAGTGCTGGAGGTTGTCTTTGGGAAGGGCCTGTTCCCAGGAGGCAGCAAGGACAGGAGCAGCCCTGTTACTATGGCTCCCTGCTCAGCTCACTCAACCTGCCGGCATCCTTCCCAGCACAGCTCTGTCTGAGTGTGTCCACTCTCCCCCAGCCCATATTCACGGTCCAACCACATCACTTGTGATCCGTTGGGTAGTTCCCAGTTGCCTCTCCCCTCCACACCCTCCCTGCACATTTGCCTGCCTTTCTGTCTCCCGAGCACTGTTAGGGGTGCATGCCTCAGGTCACATACTTCTTATGTCTTCAGACTTAACAGGTGTGTTAGATCAATGGGGAGCCACAGGAAATCTGACAACAAAGGGAGAGAGATTGAGGTCCTGATTCCCCTCAGTAGTGCCTTGGATTCTTGTAATTTTCTGCCTTCAGATAACTGGTGTCTTCCTTCATCCTTTAGGTCTAAAGGTGGTACATCCCCCTTCTCCTCATTTCTCTTGGTTTGTACCATTTCTTGTGGTTTCCCTAGAGCTTGTTAATAGTCTGCTGACTAAACCCTTCTATTTTTAAATGTTTTTTTCTAACATTTTATTGATTTATGAGAGAGAGGGGGAGAGAAAGAGAGAGGAGAAAGAGACAGACAGAGAGAGTGAGCAGGGGGCTGTTTTAGAGCCTCCTGCCACTGCAAAGGAACTCTAGACGTATTCACCACCTAGTGCATTTGGCTTTGTGTGGGAATTGGGGAATCAAACCCAGGCTGTAAGCAAGCAAGCTTTGCAAGCAAGTGCCTCCAGCTGCTGATCCATCTCTCTAGCCCTCCAAACCCTTCTCGAATTTTTGTGAGTAATGAAGCTGGAGCTGAGATGAGATGAGCACTAATTTCCCACACCTGTGCCCACGTCTGTGTTTCTTGAACCAACGGTACCCTTCCTTGTGTTGGCTACCGGTGGAACAGCTCCTCATTCCTCACAATTCTGCTGAAATGTCTTCCCTTGGAAGATGGCATTGAGCTCTCACAGAGTTAATTAGTTCTGCCTTGGCCTTCTACCTATTTTGGGGGGCATGAGTATGCACACACCCTTCCTCTATCCCTCACCTGTATGTTTCCTTGAGACAGAGTCTCTCACTGAACCCGCAGCTGTTGTTTTTGTTTTATATTATTGATTTATTTGCAAGGAGAGAGAGAGAGAGAGAGAGAGAGAGAGAGAGAGAGAGAGAGAGAGAGAGAGAGAGAGAGAGAGAGAGAGAGAGAGAGAGAGAGAGAGAGAGAGAGAGAATGAGCATGCCAGGGCCTCCAGCCACTATAAACCAACTCCAGATGCATGCATCACTTTATGCATTTGGTTTTATGTGAGTACTTGGGAATCAAACCCAGGTCATTAGGCTTTGTAGGCAAGTGCCTTAACTTCTGAGCCATCTCTCCAGTCAGGCTGGCTGACAAATGAACCCCAGCCATTTTTTTCTGGTTCCACTCCCCACAAGACTGGAGTTCAGGCATGTGTGGCCATGCCCAGCTGTTTACCTAGGTGCTGAGGAGTTGACGACCTTCACTCACCTCTGTAGCTCTGTCTATTTGACAGCACCGATTTTAGGATTCTTACATTTTATTTAACTTTTGAAGACACCTTTCATAATGTACATAGTATATTTTGACCATAACCCCTGATTTCCTTCTTATGTCCCCTCCCCTTCCACTGAACCCCTTCTTCTTTCCAACTAGTCCTTCTTATATTTTGATACCATTCCCCCCCATCGTCCATGATGGATGTAAACTGTTGCTATTCAGGTTATGTGATGTTTAATTCCATCAAAAATCTAATTAAACAATTGTCTAAAGTGACCACTGTAATGCATGCCCAGGGGTAGATGTGTAATAAATGGTAGCTGTTATCAGACTACTTCTCACTAAAGTGTGAATGACTATGGTATGACTATGATCCCTCCAGGAGTGCCTCATATTGATAAGGACATTCTGGAGTGTGTTCTTACACTTAATCTCTAGTTGGCAGGATGAGCTGGGAAGTCAAGGGCTGCATAAACTATATCAAGTCCAAGGCCTTTCTATCTGGAGGTGTGAGAACAAGGCTGCTTTGGCAAAGAAGAGGCCTTGAGAAGTGTCTAGAGAATGTGGAGAATGACAGATGACTGCATACATCTGTGCTATTGGGGAAAAATGGAGGTCCAATACTATTGGAATGTGAGTATTGCTTTTGAAACGAGAGGTCCTACAGTGTGGGGGACACGGGTGCCCAGGGCCATTGCCATGTAAGTTTCTACTCCGTGGTGAATATTCCCAGTACTACTGAGACACTGTCAGGAATACCTTTGCTGTTGCCTTGGAAGGAGCATTTGTGAACTGACAGGCTCAGTGCTACTTGAAGACATGATTGGTGCTACTGAAAAGCAATTTCATGCTGTGTGACTGGAGCTCACGTTTCTACAGTGTCTGGGATCACTGCTGGCGCCTGGGAATGGGAGTTTGTGAACTGCCTTGAAGACGTGACCTGACCGGCTCCATGGAAATGCAACTTTGCCCTGCAGCTAGAATGCAAGGAATTTCTATCCTTGCATTTGTTGCTTTTCTGGTCGCTGTGACCACATACTGGACAAGAAACACTTTATAAAGAAATCTGGTGGGAGGGTGTGGTGGTTTGACCCAGGTGTCCCCCCATAAACTTGTGCTCTGGATGCTTGGTCCCCAGCTGACAGCAGTTTTGGAACTGGAACCTTGTTGGAGCTGTATTGTTGGGGGTGGATTTATGGGCTTATAGCCAGCTTCCCCTTGCCAGTGTTTGACACACGCCTGTTGCTGTTGTCCACCTGATATTGGCCAGGAGGTGATGTCCAGCCTTGGCCATTGCCACTGTTTCCCCCATTCTCATAGACTTTCCCCTCGAGTCTGTAAGCCAAATAAAGGCTTTCCTCTCACAAGCTGCTTTTGGTCAGGTGCTTTCTGCCAGCAACGAGGAAGCTGACTGCAACAGAGGAGGAAGAGGCAAGACAACACACAAGATCTATTTTGGCAAGAGACAAGGCTGTAAATGAACGTAGGAGCTGGAGGGAGCTGTTGTCCATCAGTGTGGATCACTGGGTCCTTACAGGCTGCTGGGAATGCCTCTCCAGGTTCAGAACCAGCCTGCTCTCCAGCGCCAGCAAGAGCCTGGAAAACCAAGGGAGGGTTGTCTCCCCACTCACACCAGCCTTTCAAAATGACAGGAGTTTGAAGGTAAAGACATCAGGGGGCAGCTGAGCTCTGCAAGAACAACTCTAGGCAGCCTTCTACAGCCTCTCCTCCCCCACAGGCCAAGGCTGGGAACACCAGAAATGGCAGGAAGCCAGATGCACTCCTCACCCCTCACCTACACAGCTCAGAGTCCATCTACCTCAAGTCCCACCCAGCTGAGCCAGCCAAGCCAAGAGAAGAGTACATTAAAGAAGGAGTCATCCTTTCACAATGCAGCAAAGGTAAGATAGAAACTCAGCCCTGGGCTGGAGAGGTGGCTCAGCAGATAAAAATACTTGCCTGCAAAGCCTGCTGGTCTGGGTTCCATTCCCCACCACCCACGTAAAGACAGATGCAAAAAGTGGTGCATGCATCTGGAGTTTGTTTGCAGCAGCAGGAGGACCTGGTGCACCTTTCTCTCACATAAATAAATAAATAAATAAATAAATAAATAAATAAATAAATAAATAAATAAAAACAAAAACTAAGTAGAGTGCTCTCAAATAAAGAGCATAATGATATACCTTAGGGTCTTGGAAAAAGAAGAATAATCCAACCCCAAAACCAGTAGATGGAAATAAGATCAAGGCAAAAATTGATGAAATAAATGAAATAATTTACTGAAATAAAAACACAAAACCAATACAAATAATCACTGAAAAAAGGCCTTGCTCTTTGAAGGGATAAACATTCCTTCAAAGACTGATAAACTAATCAAGAGAAAGAGAAGGAGAGGATACAAATGAATAAAATCAGAGATGGAAGGGGAGCCATTACAACAGATACCATGAAATTCAGGAAATCCAAAGGAGATCTTTTAAAAACATTCTGTACTAAACTGGAAAACCTCCAAGAGACAGATGCAGTTCTTATCAAATTAAACTAAGGTGAGACCAACTAATCAGGCCTAGGCCATAGAATGAGATAAAAAGAGTTGTGAAAACATCACTTCCCTCAAAAGTTCAGGCCCAGATGGATTCACTGGTGAATTTTACGAGCCCTTCAATGAAGAACCAAACACCAGTGCTTCTCAAACTCTTCCAGGAAGTAGAAAGAGAAGGAATACTACTAAACTCATCTGACTTTGGCCCACTCCCTGGTCCCTTTTGTGTATTCTTTCTTGGCTCAGCCATATCACCTCTACTTTGGTCCCATCTGTCAGCTTGACACTATACTCCCTCCCAGCCGCTTTGCACGGTGGTCTTTGCAGAGTTCAAGATGAAGTCTTTCCTCACCGCTCTAAATTCCCTACCTTCACCAAATCCATCGCTATTTGAGTTTATGTCAGTGCTATGACATCTCTTTCTCTGTGAAAAAAATAGTGTCTTTGTGTCCCTCACAGCTTGGCTCTAGCACTTAGAGCAGGAGTCTGATCCAGGAATAAAAATGAAGCTATGGAATGTGTAAGAAAATGAATGGATCTGAGAAAAATTATGCTACGCGAGGCAACCCAGTCTTAGACAAACATTGCATGTTCCCGCTCATATCTGGATCCTAGCTTCAAATTTTTAGATTTGTATTAAGTTGGAGCAAAAATCAGCATAGGTTATTGTCAAGGCTTTTGGTTGCACACCAGAACTAGATGGTAAGACCCTCTTGCTGAAGACTCCACGTGCTTGGACTGCATGTCACTGAGAAATCAAGCCGGGGCTGAGCTGGAGACCTCCACCCTGTTGACTACCTGTCATAGTGCTGAAAAGACCTGCGTATCAGTGGTCATAACCAGCAGCGGACCCAACAAGTTTTAAAGCCTGCCAGCCAGGCCAGTCATACTACCTGGTGAAATTGTGGCATGACTGTTACTGGGAAAACCAACTGCTCTCTGATTGGACTTGAGGTCTGTTCCATAGCAGGGAATTCCTGCCTGGTACTGAAAACCTAGTCAAAAGTCTATGGCTTCAGTGGTCATAAGCCCTAGGTGGGGGGAACTATTGCTGCTTGGTTAAATGAATATACCCACCAAATTAGTTTCTAAATACTCATATTTATGCCCATATATTAATGCTACTCTCACTTTGGGTTAGAGAAGTTTCTCTTTTCAGATGGCAGTGACCACTGGGAGACTCAAAACTTATCAATGTGCTGAGAAGTGACAGTGGAGTGTTCAGCACTGAGACATCTCTATCACACCCTCCAAGGCTCAGGAACCATTGCAGAAGAGGTGGAGGAAATAATGTAAGAGCCAAAGGAAGGGAAGGAGTATTTTGCAATGCTGTATTCGAGACACAAAGTGGCCATGGCACTTATGACCTCACAGTGGCTGGCACTACCTCCATGTGACCTGCATATAAGAGGGAAAATGATGACACCAAAATAGAAGAGAGACTAGTTGGAAAAAAGAAGGATTCAGTGGAGGGGGGGATTTAGTGGGGGAAAAAGGGAGGGTTGTAGGAGGGGATTGTGATAATGGTATATTGTCTATATGTATGGAGGTTGTCAGTAAAAAGAAGAATCATCAAATAAAAAGGAAAAGAATCTAGCCAGGAAGCTAGAAATGGAGCTATGAGTGGGTTGGTGGGAGGGCTTAGCAGATATAAAAATATAGAGATGAAATACTGGGGGGTGGAAAGGTTTAAGTAGTTATAAGTGCCATAGTCAGCCACATGCTGCTAGAATGAATGTCCAAACCAGGCACAGTTAATGGGAAGGAAGAATTTATTGAAGTTATAGATCCAGGGGAAATTCCATAATGGCGAAGGTCCAAGAAAAGAGGGAAACCCATCTATTACCAGCAACTCCAAAAGCAAGCAAGTATACTCCAGCAGGCAAACCACAGTAACCCCAGGCTTGAGCTCAGACTGCTCTTTATATATGTATAGCTGGAATTCCAAATCCACCCCAGAAATACCTTAGGGCTGTACTTTAGCATCTGCCCAAGGTGATACCTCCTCCAGCCAGGTAGCTGCAGAAAATCCTTTAATAAACTTATGAATTTATTGCGGGGCATCCATTCAAACTACCACAATAGGAGAGGGAGGTTTTCTGGCTCAAAGTTCCAAACTCTTCCATATTCCTCCTGCAAACCAGTTTTCCAAAGACCTATGAGACACATGGTCATGTTTATCACAGTGATGACCCCACTTCTTGGTACCAATTTTCTGTATTTAGTTACTTTTTTTTTTTCATCACTGTGAACAACTAACTGGCAAGGTATTGCAGAAGGAAGTTCATTTCAGTTCGTTTTTACCTAGAGTTCCTGGAAAGACAGGGAAGGTATAGTGGCAGGAAGGGGAGGTAGCTGGTCACATTTCAGTCAGAAAACAGGAAGTGGGTCTAAGCTAAAACACTTCAAGGCTGCCACAGTGACCTACTTCTTTCAATAAAACTCCATCTCTTAAAGGTTTCACACCTGTCCATATAGTACCATTAGCAGGGACCAAATGGTCCAACTCAGGAGGCTTTGGAGGACATTTCATACTCAGAGAAGCCTGGAATGAATACCTTCTCCAAGCACTATTGGAATGGGAGTTTCCCAACCATGGTGAATAATCATGTAGTACGGTCATAGTTCTTCAGGTTTCTACACTGTAGGAAATATCTGAACATGGTAGGGTTGGATGGTGGGAGCTTCTAATCCCAGGACTGTCTGGCTGATTTTTCTTTTTGTTCTGGTTGAATTTGTTATAATTAAGTCGTGACTGTAGCCATGTCCCCCAGTGAATTTTTATGGTGGTTCTGAAGTGTTTTTAAAAATATCATTAAAGATAGAATTCCATTAAGTCTTTCACGTTCTCCCCCCTTTATTTTTGCAGGTGATGATTCAAGGCAGAGACTAGCATGGTAAGCAAGGGATACTACACCTGAGAGGTGCCAACTCCAGCTAGTGGAGCTACCATCATAAGTACCAATCCTGAGAAATTTGACCACTCATGGCTTGGGGCCAAGATAAAGCAAAATGCCTCTTCCTCATTAGATTCCAGAAGCCAGGGATCCTACTGTATTCCAAGAAGTCCAAACACATTATCCTCAGACTCCAGACTTTAGCTCATGTCTTAAATGGTTGGGAGGCTGAGCCCAGAGGAACTGTCCACTATAGACCAGTCTTCCCTGTCCCAGAAGGTCCATCTCCTTTCCTCACCAAAATGTTTGGGGACATCTTTTCAGCAGAGTCTCATGAAGTTCATGTAGCTGCCATTCCAGTGAGATTCTTAGGAAGGGCCCAGTGTGGTGTGTGCTGAGTCAAGGGTGTGGACGCTGAGTGTCTTGGAGTCAGCAGGGCAGAAGTTGTCTCTGCTCAGCAAAACAGAAGACCCTGACATGTCTTCATTTGCTGTTGTTTCCCCTCCCCTTCCCCCTGGCCTCTTGTGACATCAGCACCTGAAATTCCTCTTCTCCAAGACATCATACAGCCACATTGAGGTCCCACAGCCTAGCCAGGGAAGTTCCTGGGATGAACGAACTATAAATAGGGTTTGTCTGTGTTGTTAACTGTAACCCAAGGTGATCTCCTTTTTACTACTTATCTGGGCTCTTCCAGTCCCCACACTGGACTCCATACTGGAGAGTCTTGGCCTGTGCACCCAGTATGGCTCTGGACATACATGTCCTGCTGCTGCATCAGTTAGCTCTCCGTGGCCTCAGATAGCAGGTGGACACATTTTGAGTCCCACCCCATTCCTATGCATACCCTGCTCTTGCCCCCCACCCAACACCAATGGGGCAGGTGTGTGGGTGAAGCAGACAGGAGGCAGAAAGGTGGATAGACACTGTTGCTCCTGGTGGCGAGCTTTGTAAAGCATTCTATGACCTGAAACAGGTCTCGTGATAGCCTCGAGCCTCCGTTTCCCTATTTGACATAGTCTGACCATGTTTGGATACTAGAAGATCATGTTTAGACAGAAGGTTCATCTGATGCCTCTTGAAGCTTATTTCTCCCATATTTTTCACAGAGGCACTGTTATAGTATGTTTGCAACCAGAGATCTCATTCTCTTTTTTATATCTTTATTATGAGTAAGTATATACCTTGTATGAGCAAATTTTGTGAATATGTCCCTGTTTCCCTCCTCTTTGTCCCCTACCTACTGGAGTGAACTTCTTTAGTGCACATACTGGATCTGTCCATAGGTTAGGGGGTCATGAACTGCACCAGAGGTAGCCAGTTTTTTTTTTCTTTTTTCCTTCTTCCCCCTTTGCGTATTGTTGCTGAGGGGAGCAATGTCTCTGGATATTCTCCCCCACCATGGCTGTTACAATCTTTCTGCCCCCCTCTTCTGTTGAGTTCCCTGACTCATAGTGGGTGAGTTTTAAGTCTGCTTTATTGTTGAGGAGATCTCATTCTTTATGGGAAATGACTATCAGTATCATGCTTAAGAATCATAAATAGTTCATCATGGAAAGAAAAAAAAAGGTCTCTCCCTGGCTCCACTTCCTATCAACTCCTTAGTGACCTTCCTTCTTTTACTCCCCAAACCTATTTTGCTTTCAGCTTATTTCCAACTTCTCCTTTCTCTCTCTCTCTCTCTCTCTCTCTCTCTCTCTCTCTCTCTCTCTCTCTCTCTCTCTCTCTCTCTCTCACACACACACACACACACACACACACACACACATTAATAATAATCAGAAGGATATTTTCCTTAGGAAATCCCCTATACCTAAAAGAGAATTCTGCAAGGTGGAGCTCTTCCTTCCCTCCCTCCCCCATCTTTCTCACTCCTTCTCTCCTTCTTTGGAGTCTTCTACAATGTCCTCAGTCCATCATGGTAGGGGAGGACATTATTTAGATGAAGTAATTTAGTCTATGTTTCCTGCTGACACTAATTTTTCTCTTGTTATTAAAATTATTTTGTAGGCATCACTTTTTCTAATAACATTTGCTAAATAGCACTCAAAGGTGCATAAACATTGCACGAATTTGGACTAGAGAGATTTCTCAGTGGTTAAGGCACTAGCTTGCAAAGCTTAACAGCCTGGGTTCGATTTCCAGTACCCACATAAAGCCAGTTGCTACAAAGAGGCACATGCATCTGCAGTTCCATGGATAGGAACATGTATTAGACAGATGTTCATTTTTTTAAGGTTAGCTGAAAAAGATTGCTATACACAAGGTCTTAATTTTAGTCTTGAAAATCCAAATGAAGGTGGGGTGGGAGGGAATCTCAAAAGTGAACACTATGTGAACCAAATCTGGCCCATAGGAGTCCACGGTGGCTGCAGCCACAGCCAGCAATGGTGACTTCATTGCCACACTGAAGTCCAATAACTGTAGGCACCAGCCCCCACACCAGCAGCAATGGTCAAGCTCTAAGGAACTTGTTCTCTGTGTTTCCTTGAAGTTCACTGTTATACGATCGTTGCTATGATACTCATTTCTCACTGGAAAGCTGAGGCCTAGAGAAGGGAGGCCATGAAGCTGGGATCTGTCATGAGGCCCTCGTGTCTTCCACCACTCAGCTCTTCCTGTGGCCCCAGAGAGCTGTCACTGAGCCTGATGCCCAGGCTGTGACACAATGACCATGACCATCATTAAATATGCATTAGAACAATTTTTCTTGGAAATTCAGTTTTAGCACAATGTTAAACTAGTCACGAGCCTGCATGGGACATAGTTTACTCTTCATGTGACAGAGCGACATGCAGGCTAGGTAAAAGAATACTACTTTGCTCTCAGCAGGCCCCAAAGACTCTGTCTTCTTGAGCTATAAGAGTCAATGCTTCCTCTCTCTCCCCCCCCCCTCAGACACACACATTAAGGTAGAGGGACCATTTCAGTAGAGGGGGCCAGCCAGAGGCAGGGACAGGAAAGGAGAATGGGAGAAGACGTATGGTTAGAGTCATGATATACTTGTATAAAACAAAGAAATTCAGCACTTTGTACATTGAATCTACACTAAAAAATTCTCTGGAAATGAACCAATCTCTATATGAAGTCTATCCACACACATAAGTGTTTTGAGATTGGAGCTCTGGAAGGGGTTAGATCTCCACAATGAGGCAGTAACCCCCTGGGCTCGTGACCCCCAAGCCTCAGGTCCTTGTCCAAGTTTTCAAAGAGTTGAAAAGCATAGACCCAGAGAAGGGCAAATTATGAGGTTTACTTTAGGGATAGTCGAGGTAAGAGGAACAAATGCAAAATAGTGCCCAAGCCATGAAAATCTCCCCCTTCCCAGCTGGTGAGGAAACCAGTAATATCTCATGTGGAGGCTTGAATCAAGCCTTGGCCTCATTGCCAAATTTAAATGTATATGAAGCATGCTGACTGGTTGATGGGTCCGGGAAGAGTCAGACTCAGGAAGGGACCACCCATGGGTACCAAGACTGGGAATGGTTCACGAAGAACCAGGAAGTGGTTGCTAGCAGCCAGCCATCTTGGATGAGACAGAATTAGGTTGGAATTCTAGTCCCATGCCAGGGCAGAGGGGCATCTATGTTTCTATGGGCCAATCCCTAGCAGACTACCTACCAGGCAAAGCTACCATTATTAGACTCCCCCTTCCCATAGGCGGCCATCAAGTGCAACATCACTTTACTAATGTGGAAACAGGCACAGTGAAAAGAAGAGGCCACACAGCTGAGGATTCAGGTAGGGTCTCACTCTAGCCCAGGCTACCCCGACACTCACTCTGTAATCCCAGGCTGACCTCGAACCTCTGCTGTGCACCAGCACACCCGGCTGTGTCTTTCTTAACCACAAGGTCCATTTGCTTGTGGTTGTAACATGGGAACAGCCACCACTCCTTACAGGTGCTATTGGGACCATTTAAGGTTTTAATCTCTGCATAGAAATAAATTAGGACCCAAGGTTCAAACACAGAGATTTCAGTTGGAATCCTATGGGCCAGATTTGGTTCACATAGTGTTTACTTTTGAGATTCCCTCCCACCCCACCTTCGTTTGGATTTTCAAGACTAAAATTAAGAGAACATGTATAGCAATCTTTTCCAGCTAACCTTAAAAAATTTGAACATCTGTCTAATACATGTCCCTATCTGTGCAGGAAGCAAATGGCTGTGTCGGGTTCCCTGTGGCCTGTGTCTTCTTGCCACTGCTTGCCAGCTTATCTGTGACATTTCTGAACCCAGATTCTCTGCACCCCCTGTTTGCTTTCTCTTGAGGGCATGCTGGTTTGTAGGCAGAGCAAACCCAAATAGCTCAGGGGATGTGTGTTCTTATCATAAGCTGGGTCATTTTGCATCTATGAAATTCAGGGGTCAAGGTGTTCTGGAGAGAGTGAGCACGGATGTGTGCAGAGTAGTGTTGTCTGGAAACCTCGGAGGGCACCTGGTCTGTACACATGGCCATCCGCTTTTCCAGGGCAGGAGCCTTAACCGCTGAGCACTCTCCAGCCTGCCATATGCCAGTGTTTTCTTCTCCTTGGCATTTTAAGGGCACATACCTGTGCTTGCCCATGGTTGTCAATGGCATTCCATGAAATCTCCCCCTCTGGACATGCACCCCACATCTTGCTGCACAGGGTTCACACCCAAAAGTGTCCTCATGTTACTCAGGAGATGGACCATGAAAAGAGAGAGAGAGAGAGAGAGAGAGAGAGAGAGAGAGAGAGAGAGAGAGAGAGAGAGAGAGAGAGAGAGAGAGAGAGAGAGAGAGAGAGAGAGAGAGAGAGAGAGAGAGAGAGAGAGAGAGAGAGAGACTGAGAGAGAGAGAGAATGGCCACTACACACCTTGCTGGGAGCCCATGTGCAAACTTAGGAGGGAGACTGATCACTCCGTGTTACCTCTTGATGCCAAAAAGAGATATAGTAAAGTGGCGTAATCAAGACGCTCCTAGTGACAACAGGCCGTGTACTGGAAAGCTTTTTACTAAGTCGAAGCCCATTCATTCTAAAGTAAGTGCTAAAAGTATAATACAGTTACTATACAAACCAGCATAGTATCATCACCAAGGATTATGGACTATAAATAACTGCTGCTCTTTTAGACGACTAGAAATGCACTTGGTTACTTTCAGCACATCTCCATAAGCAGTGAGTGACACATTGGAGGACCTTCGAGTAGTTCTGCTGCTACTAGATGACAGGAATTTTTTGTGTGTGTGGTTCCCCTCTTTCTTGTAATTTTACATTTTTATTGACACCTTATACATATACACAATGTACCCTGATCATAATCCCCTCCCAGCACCCCATCCTCTCCTTTGTCCTCCTTTCTCTATCCCCCCTATCCATTGAGTCCTTGTCTTTGTAACTAGTGCCTCTTTTATTTCAGTCTCATTTTTGACGCATATATTATATAGGTCTTGTGCAGGTTGTAAACGCAACAGACATTTGTGTCTGGAAGATAGAGTTCCAAAGCAATTCTCTCTAGCCTTTGGTTTTTACATTCTTTCTGCCACCTCTTCTGCAATGGTCCCTGAGCCTCCGAAGGTGTGATAGAGATGTCTCACATAGTGCTGAACACTCCACTGTTACCTCTCAGCACTTTGACGAATTTTGAGTCTCTACAGTGGTCACTGCCTTCTGAAAAGAGAAGCTTCTATAATCAAAAACGATAGTAGTATTAATATATGAGCATAAACATAAATGCTTAGAAGCAATTGGCTGGACATAATGTATCCATTTAGTCAGACAACAGTAGTAGTTTTCCTCCTATGCCTTATGACCTTGCAATACATAGACTTCTGACTAGGTTTTCAGTATCAGATATGAATTCCCAACCATGGGCTTCAAATCCAATCAGAGAGCTGTTGGTTACCCCCGAAACAGATATACCACTATTGCACCATTGGGCACATCTTGCCTAGCTGGCCAGTTGTGTAGTTTACAGGGTCCATTACTGGTTAATACTGTTGGTTCTCCCCCCCCCCAGCAGGTTGCATATCACTTTCTGTCACTATGACAGTTAATCAGCAGAAGGAGGCATCCAACTGAGTCTAGCTTGATTTCTCAGTGTCCAGATGACAGGAATTTTTGCCATTATAATCCAAAAGGACCCACCATCATATATATGGTCTGTCATTGACCAAAACAAAACATTGCTTTTCAGCTGTTAGAAAGAACATGAGGACTTATGTTGAGCTGGATACATGAGCTAGTCAAGGAACTACCTCATCAGCTTGTTTTCTCATCTGTATGATGGAAATAAAAATTAACTTTTCATTTTGTTTTGTTTTGGGTGAAGGGGAGGGTTTTGAGACAGAGTCTCATGGAGGCTCACCTTGAACTGTCTACATAGCTGAGGATAACCTTGAACCTTACTCTGCCACTCCCAGTTTATGTGATGGTAGGGATTAAACCATGCAAAACAAGTCCTCTACCAACTAAGCTATATCCTCAGGCTAAGCTATATCCCCAAATAAAACTCAACTTGAAGGTTAATGCAAGGAATAAGTGAGAAACAGGATGGAGAGTGGCATATATAAGCACACAGTAAGTAATAGTCCAGTTGGTGACAGAGCTGGGAATGGGGGAGGAAGAAGAAAGGAAGACAGGAGGGAAGGAAGGAAGGAAAGAAAGAACGAAGGAAGGAAGGCAGGCTGGTAGGTAGGGTCGTTCTTTAGGGATTGATCCTGATTTAGGGGAAAGGAGGAGTTGTGTTGTAAGGTTTTGTGTTGGAACTTTTGTCTATGAGAACATCTTGACAGGGCACATGGTTTGTTGGTTTATTAACAGTCATGCCCTAAGGCCACCATTTTCCTCTGCCTTTATTTGGTCTGTGGGTACAGGGAACATTCTGTTCTGTTGGTCATAAGTCAAGACTGTGGGAGTGTAGAGCAGCTCTGGGCACTTGGCTGTTTTCTAGGTTGGGTACCAGCCAGTGAGGGCTAGCCACAGCCCATCAGGTCAAGGGCAGTAGGAGCCCTCTACCTCTCAGCCCATGCTTGAATGCCCTAGGGAGAAGGTGCAGAGGCTCAGTTGAGGGTGCGGTGGGGGAAGGGAGCAGAGGCACACCTTACCTTCAATGATGTCTATCAGATTTCTTGCCAATAAAACATTAGCAAAAAAGTCAGAAAGGGCAGAAGAAACTAGCTTGACTTCTCCCAGACGGAATTCCCCATTGAAACTGGATTCTTCTCTTTGTGGGATTTCGATGTAGTTTACAGTTGTTTTCATTAACCATCCCTCCACTTTCATGACTTTTGTAATAACCACATTTTCTAGTTTCTATACTCGGTACTCTGACATCTGGGGAGTTTGCCAACCGTGGAGGAACTGCCACTCCCAGGGCTGGCCAATGTCTAGAGATAGTAAAGGACTTTCCAAACTAAGCCACAGCTCTTGAACTCAGCCACCTCCTACTGGACTTTTCTGCCCTGATTACCCCAGAGCCAAATACCAGACAACTAGGGACAAGCACACCCCAGAGCTGCTCAGGTTCACACACACACACACACACACACACACACACACACACACACACACACACACTTTTTTCCTCTTGCTCTCCACTCCTTATACCTGACCCTATTTCCAGGAAACTGTGAAGATGCTTCCCTTTATGACAGTCATTTTCATGTCTGTGTGTCTTGTCACACCTGATCACAGTGAAGACCGGGTATCCTCACAACAACTTAGCCAATAGACATTCTCTGGACAGTGAACATTCCAGTCAGTAGGACCCAGCTGTCCACTTATTAAACCCAATGCTCCTGCAGGCCCCTCGGAATAGCACCATTCACACAGAGCGTGTGCTGCCTGTCTTAAGAAGAAGTCGGACCAGGTCCAAATCCTACTTGGGTATTGCCATTAAGAAGAGCTGAGAGTCTTATTTACTGACTTCTTTGTGGTGTTTGCCATGGGGAGGAAGTGACGATGCTATTTGGCTTCTCATTGGTGGGATGGTGGGGAGCAGAACTTGATGGGAGGCCAGCAGCAGGGGAACCCAGCCTGGGCTCTGAGGCAGGGTGAGTGTCTGGTTTTTATTCTAGCACAGTGGGCTCAGGAAGTGAGTGGACTTACTTCACTTTCAACTGGGTCAATCCATAGCTACCCCCTCCCGCTGCTACTGTGCATTAAGCATCTTTATTTTAAAATAATTATATATCCACAGGGAGTCATAAAAATACAACAATGGTTCTTCATAGCCTTCCCTAGTTTCCTCCAAATTTTGTATCTTACATAATGATACTGTAACATAAAAACCAAGGGATGGACAATGATACAGATGATCTCAGTTTGCAATGGAGTTACATCCAAAAACATTCACTTTAATCTTAAATATTGTGTCAAAATTTCATTGGCTCCTATTAACCTACCCGCCATCCTGGCTGAGCAACAGCACCTGTGGAGGGTACCTGTTGTGGGACCATGAAAGCTGCTGCTTACTAATCCTGCCCTACCTACATCCCACGATGGTACCACATCCCACTAGCCCAGGACCAAATCCAAACTTTGAAGCAGGGTTTCTACTGAATGTCTATAACTTTCAAATCAGCATAAGGTAGAAAAATTGTGTGTGGAACCATCATACACTTTAGGTCCTCTTATCACACACGGAGACATGCATACCTGCCACCCCAATGCAAGCACATAGCTGGTCAATTACAAAGCTCTCCCGGGTACCCCCTACCCCCAGAGTACTTAGCTGTATCCTTAACCCCTGGAACCTACGGGTCTGTTTTCCATCCCTCTAATTTGTCAGAATGAGGATGCCATGTACACAAGTTTATACAATCGGATCTTTTGAAGTTGGTTGACTTCATTCAGATGAATGCCCTTGAAACCCACGCAAGCTTTTGCATTTCACAAATAGTTTATTTCTTTTCATCACTGCATAGTGACAAAGGAAAGGAGATGTCATGGTTTGATCCAGGTGTCCCCCACAAACAAATGAGTGTGTTCTGACAGATTGATCCTCAGCTGATGGCAGTTTGGATTTTACAACCTCGATGGAGCTGTGTTGTTGGGGGCGGGCTTATGGGGGTTATAAGCTAGCTTCCCCTTGCCAGTGTTTGGCACACCTTCCTGCCGCTATTTCCAATGCTGTGGCAGAGGTGATGTCCACCCCTCTGCTCATGCCATTATTTTCCCTGCCAGGATGGAGTCTCCCCTGGAGTCTGTAAGCCAACTAAATCCTTTCCTCCACAAGCTGCTTTTGCTTGGGTTCTTTCTGTGCAGCAACTAGAAAGCTGACCGCAACAGGGGAGTTGCAGGAGAGCAGGCTGGTTTGCTGAGATGCATGATCCCTTTAGAATTAAAGCTTTATCCGGAGAGCTATAGACAACACCATGCCAAGGTGGCAAGGTGGGCTCCCAACACAAGACAGGGAGAGACACAGACACAGAGAGGAAGGGAGGCCCTGAGAAACAAAGCTAGGTAGTCCCTTCTATGAGTTTCTGGGGGGAGGGAGACAGCTCCATGCCATGTGACTCTGCCTATGTGCTAAGAGCCGTGGAGGTGATGAAGTGGGGAATGGGATAAAGAACACCCCTGGGTCTTCAGGTGCTCATAGATAGGACCCAAGGCCATAACTCAGGTGGCAAGAGCCTTGTTTTCTCACCTGGTCATGGTGCTCAATGGAAGAACCTCCTGAAGTGATAGAATCTATGTGGTCTGGAATAGTGGCTAGACTAAAGAAGGGGCCTATGGATATAAGAATCAGAAATAGTTATTAAGAAATAACAACGGGTGGGCTGGAGAGATGGCTCAGTGGTTAAGGCACTTGCCTGCTATGCCTAAGGGAGGACCAGAGTTCAATTCCCCAATACCCATATAAAACCAGATGCACAAGGAGCTCGTTTGCATTGGCTGGAGGCCCTGGCATGCCCATTCTCTCTGAACCTGCCTCTTTCTCTCTCACTCTCAAGTAAATAAATAAATATTAAAAAAAAGAAATAACAGCAGGTATGAGCCATGAGGTCTAGGATGAGGTTTGGGACCATTTGGAATTTGATTTGTTAAATTTTTATATATTTTTACTAGTGATAGAGAGACAGAGAGAATGGGTATGCCAGGGCCCCCAGCCGCTGCAAACAAACTCCAAATACATGTGCCTCTTTGTGCATCTGGCTTTATGTGGGTACTGGAGAATTGAACCTGGGTCGTTAGTCTTTGCAGGCAAGTGTCTTAACTGCTGAGCCATCTCTCCAACCCTGGATTTGTTAAATTTTAAATACTCATGACATTTAGAATTTAGAATACTCATGACATTGAAAGACAGAGGAAGGTTCAATCAAGGTGCACTCTGGCATATCAAAGAGTGTTTTTATCCTGGAAGGGGTAAGTAAACTTTTATATATAGGCTTAGTATAAGAAGGAATATGTTTAGAAGAATTATTATTCAGAGCAGGAGCTTTTGTATCGAGATGTCAAGTCATGTAGCATCCCACACCATAGATAGATGTAATTTATCCACTAATGCTTCTATAAGCATTCATGTAAGGGCATTTGCATGAACCCAAGCATTCATTTCTCTAGTTACATGTCCAGGAGTGTGTATTGCTGAGTCATTTGCCAAGTGTATGGTTCACTTTGACACATTGCCAAACTATCTTTTAGAGCGGCTGTACCATTTTACAACCCCACCATGTCCTCAGCGGCATGATGTTGTCACCATTGTTCTTAAGCCTCACCTGTCCTGACAGGTGTTCCCCTTTATTTCATAATGGTCTTAGTTTGCCTTTCCCTGGGGCCAGCGATGCCTAGGTGTTTGCTTGCCAATCTTCGTGTCTTTATTGCAAAATGTTTCTTCACGTCCTTTACATAGAATTTTGGAAGTTTTGGGTTGGGCTTGCAATTTAGTGGTAATAAACTGAAGCTAAGCTACATTGGAAAGGTTTCTACTAATAATGTCCATGCACCAGCCCATGGTACATAACTTTTTTTTCACAAATTATCACCTTATCTTAATTAGATGGCTCTTATAATCTCATTTTAAAGATGACAAAACTGAAGCCCACAGCCTGAGTTTACCCACAGCCAGGAAGTTTTGAGGTCAGGAACATTTGATTCTGAATGTGAACTTCCTCATAGTAAATAACTTTTCTGTCTAATCCCTTTGTTCTGGTCCCATCTCCTATTGAAGATGTCCACCTCCCCCAATCACCACCTATTGTCCAAAGCTTTGTCCACATCTTAGACACCGCCTACTGGAAACTTGTCTGTCAGACAAAGGTGATTTCTTTTGCAATTCATACTTATTTTGGTGGATACCTGGGCTGGTCCCTGGGTGACAGCGACATCCCTGGCATAAGCCCATGTATCCTTGCCTGGGCACTCGCTTTGACTCCAGATCCCTTTGGAATATACACTTAATTAGAAACTCTGTAAATGAATGTTACTAGTCTGTTCAGCCAGTTCTCAGCAGAAAATAGATAACATGCACAGAGGAAAGTTAAGTTAGAGCACAGGAAGTTAAATGAAGTTAGTGGACAGGAAGGCATGATGAGCCCCCATCAAGACCAGTTCCTGCAGAATGCCATGGCCACCTCTAGACCTGGCAGGACATGGAGAGGGAAGGATGTTACTGGAGCCTCTGAGAGCTGGACTTGGAAGGAGATGTGATTCCCAGAGCTGTGGGCATAGAGCCATTACCGTGCCTGCAGTGAGGCAGGCCGGGAGTGAGAATGTGACTCTCATTGGCCAAATGCAACTGGAAACCACAAAGCAAAGCAATGTAATGCGGTCTGAAGCTGCTGGCCTCTGAGGGCACGCAGGGCAGAGAAGGTGGCGTACTGGCGGATACGGCAGGTTAAATAACGGCCCAAACATACCTGTGTCCTAATCCCTACAATGAGTGGCCACATGTGATCACAGCAGTTTTTTTAATAAAATGGTAGCAAGTCAAGTGAGGAGAAGGTGTGGTTCTAGAAGCAAGAAGTGGAAACCTCTGGAAACAGAAAGAGGTGATGGATTCTTTGCTCAGTGTTTCCAGAAGGAACCATCTCTGACTGTACCTGGACAGAAGGAAGGAAGCTTAGAACTTGCAGTAAGGGAGGAAAGCACCAGCTAACTCCCACAGCAGCACCTCTGGGCTTCTATGAGGAAAACCCAGACATGTGCATTTGTAATGACCCCTCACTGGAGAGGTGTACAGATACTTGAGCATGCTCAGTTTGACCTCAGGCTTTTTCAGCTTCTTCTGTTCCAAACAGTAGTGGTTTAGACTGATTCTGGGTGGAGAACTGAGTTTGATAACAAGCAAATCAACTATAGACAGCAGAAAGGCAGCTGTCTTTCTGAGGGTGACTGGGCTCTTTGGGCCAGCTTCCTATAATCTTCCTGGCTGTTCTTTTCTTTCAAAAAATATTACTTATTTATTTGCAGGCAGAGGGAGACAAAAAGAGAGAAAGAGAAGAGAGAGAAGAGGGGGAGGAGAGAATGGGTGTGCCAGGGCCTCTAGCTGCTGCAAATGAACTCCAGATGCACGTGCCACTTTGTGTATCTGGTGTTACATGGATAGTGGGGAATTGAACGTGGATTGTTAGGCTTTACAGGCAAGTGTCTTCGCCACTGAAACATCTCTCCAGCCCAGTTTTATCTTTTTTTTTAAAAAAAAAGGTGTAATTTTTATTGGCAATTTTCATACATATCCATGGTGTATTTGGATTATAGTTGCCTAGCATTATTTTTTGTTCCCCTTCCACATTTCCCCTTCTTCTTTTCCAACTAGTTCTTCTAGTTCGAAGGTTGTTTTCTGTTTCTTTTTGCTTTCCACCATCGTCCACAACGACATGTCCATGAACTCAATATTGGGCAGGTAACGACAGCTGCCGTGACGTCATGAAGGCAATGGCCACTTTGTGTCCACACAACAGCACTTCCAAGCCCTCCTGTCCATCTTTTGTCTCTTATATTCTTTCCCAATAGACCCTGAGCCTTGGTGAGTGCGATAAACATCTCATTTACTGGCCACTTCTTCTCAGCACTTTGAGGAGTCTCCCATCTCCCTGTTAATTACCTCCACCTGTGAAAAGAAGCTTCTCTGACCAAAAAGAGAGCAGCACTAATCTATGAATATTCTCTTAATTATTTAGAAGGTAGTTTGATGAGCCCGACATAGCCTTTTAGCCAAACAGCAGTTGTAGATTTCCCCTAGGACCTCTGTCCTTCCTAATCATCAGCTTTTGACTGGGTTTTCAACACCTGGCATGGACTCCCTCCTGTGAAGTGAGCCCCAAATCCAATCAGAGAGAAGATGGTTACCTCCAAAATGTTCATGCCACTATTGCACAGGTAGACACACCTTGCCTGGCTGACCAGGGTGTGGTTCAAAAGGTCCCCAGCATCCTGCATAGCATTTCAGACACTCTGACAGTTAGCCACTGACTGGCTTTCTCTTAAACTAAGAACGACTTCAGAGGCAGGCTTACAATCACTTGAAGGGGCCCCGGTGTTTTCATGGGAGTCTGGGTGATGAGAGTTAGGAGAAAGAAACTTGCTAGGCAGTCAGGGGAGACACCTTGACAAGGAGAAGTTTTTTATTTGACAGAAGCTCTGTTTCTCCCTGGCAACAGTTTTTCTTTTCACCCCTGGCTCTGCTTATCACTTTATAAATGACTTGGTGACCAGACAGTGTATATACAGCTGCTTTACTGGTGCTTGAAGCTGGGACCCTGCTCCAGTCACCAAGACAGAGAGGCTCCTTGACCAGTTCCCCTGTTTGGAAAGGAGGCACATGGACCCCTCATGGGGACCAGTGATTGGGTCACAAGTATACTTCTCTAAATCTCAGTTCAGTCGTTTTAAAGATCAGCTTGTGTCCCTTGCCAGAAAGCCTTAAAAAATCCCTGGATCCTAGCTATGCAGTGGCAACCCTTTGGAAAACCTTCCTTTCTTTTTCTCTACAAATAAAAACTCTTCTAAAACCTCACCCTTCATTGTGAATTTCATTTTTTAAGTTTGTGAGACAAAGGCCTGGAAGCTGCTGATTCAGAGTGACTTTGGGGATTGTAGACAGTCCGGTGCCTTTGGGCCCTGTCACTCTGAACCAGGACCTGTCTTAGGTGCTTTGGGAAGTCTGAAGGCTGGGGAGTCCAAGGTCAAGGTGCTGTCTTTGGTGTCTTGGGAGGGTTGCTCTCTGTGGTCAAGATGTCACTACTGCTGTGTTCTCATATGGTGGCAGTTCAGAAGGTCCAGAAGGGCCTAAGCTATTTGCATGCATCCCTTTGTGACACTAATCCATTAATGAACACTTGGCCTTCATTTCTTAATCACCTAGCATACTCTGACTATTAACATCAGCACAGTAATCACTATACTTCACCATGACTGAGGCTCATTCAAATTATAGCAAACTAAGCAAAAGGCTCAAATGTGTGTAAGACTTCCATAAGTCCATAGATAGAGCCTGGTCCCTTCAGGCATAGGTAGCCTGAGGCCCAGGTATGTTCTCTAGGTTGTTCCACACGCAAGTTTCTGTTACCTCCCATTAGCATGGAGGTCAAGGGGTTTTCAAGCTCAGTGGAAAAGGACTGTGTCTTCTCCAATGGTTTCAACAGAGGTTGCTGACTTGGTTTGGGCCATGTGAGCATCCTTCAACCAAATGCTCTGAATCCAAGATGATGTGGGGCTCTGACTGGTTCCCATGTCCATCCCTTCAGTAAAAAGCCAGGGCTGCATTGACTGAAGCCCAACGGCTGACACAAGGAGACTGAACACTGCTGACAAGATGGAGGGGCAGAGACCCGTGAGGCCAAGGTCACAGAAGGTCCATGGCAGCAGGCAGGTGGAAAAGGCTCTTTAAAAGGCAACAATTCAGCTCTTTGATGGCTTGCTAGTACAAGGAAAGGGGAGTGGATTCTTGGGTTGTAGAACAGAGACCACTAAACTCATTGACAAAAAGTCAATGGAAGGTTTTTCTGATCATCCCCATGGAGTGCAGAATAATAAAACACCAATTTTTGTTAGAAGCAAATGAATTTGGTGATTCTTAAAGACCAGAACATTACCTTTTCCAAGTGATCATCAGAGAATTAAATGAACAAAAAAATGTTACATTTATAAATACCCAAAAATTCCATCCATGAAACGTGCCTCAGATGAGAGGCATTGGAAAGGTCCTGGAGTTTCTAGAAGCATGCTTCCCCATGCCTGTAACTAGGGAGCTTGTTCGCCGTTGCTCTGGGGCCAATGATGCTATGGTATTCTATTCCTCAGTTTCCTTCTCAATTTCCTGTGGAATCTTCTTTTTCACTTTCTTTTTATCTTTTTTTTCCCTTGAAATTAAAAAAAAAATTCCTTTTTCAGCCCCAATCAACTTCCTGGCTATTTATAAGACCTGGTAACCGCCCAGAGGTGACCTAGACAAAGACAGGCATGTTCTGTTTTCTATACCCCTTCTTTACCTGGATGCGGAGTGAAATGTGAGCAGACGGAGACCTTGCTCTAGTCCACCACATCTTGAGGACAGTGGGAACAGTTAGGGTTCTTGCAAGTAACAAACAAGCAGAAAGCACTACACCCCCTCCAATTGGATTAAATGTTGTAGAAATTTATTGACTCCTGTAACTCAATTATCTAGAGATGGCAAAGTTTCAGGCACGGCTGATCAAGTTTCAGCATTACACTTCTCCTTTCTCTCCACCAGGGCAGGGACACTCGTCTGCTACATTACATCCACCAGTGTAACCTAGTACTTTGAACAGTTTCTAGAAAAATACTTTTTTGAATGAACACAATTATCTCTACTGTG
>PVHP010006660.1:0-59508 GCA_004024765.1 Zapus hudsonius
TGGTATATTTACACGATGGAATTTTACTCAGCTGAAAGGAAAAATGACATATCGAAATTTAGGAAAAAATGGTCTGACTTTGAGCAGATCTTACTAAGTGAACACTCAAAAGAACAGAGAATCAAACGCCGCATATTCTCCCTCATATGTGGTCCTTAACCAGGATAACCGTTTTCTTTATGCAGACTAGTAGAACGAAGTGAGAGGTTTTGAATGAGGGGTAAGGGATGGGGGAGGGGAATGGCTTAAGCACGGGGATAATTTTGATACCTCTTTACAACTTAACAATAAGAAATGTATGGGTTTTATCATCTGTCTCCAAAATAATCTCTTATTATGCAGGGAGTACAGTTCCTCCGTTCACTCGTGATTTCAATAGCTGCTTTTCTGACTGTAAAGACAATCTCATTTACTTGTAGCATCTGAGCATCTCTGAGTTAGAGGTATGTGTGTTTCCAGCCCCACGAGCACTCTGGGAGGCTCAACACAAATGTAAGAATGTATTTTTGTGGCTGACAGTAGGCATGTCAAAGGCATTCTGAGAAAAATAGTGAATAGTCTGAATATTTGTTTTCTAAAGTTGATACTGCAGGTTATTTTCTGAATACCCTGATGTTCTGAACCTTTTTTTTATTTCTCAAAATAAACAAGTCCTTATTAAGCCAGGAATTTTGAAGAAAAAAATAAAAGAAATCGCATGTTGCTTAAGAACTACAAAGAAAGAAATTTTAAAAATTAGTACTTTTGTTGATGCAGAATAAATAGGTCCAGATGACATTTTACTACTCAGGAGAGAAATTTGGGGTTCTTTCTAATGTACAGAATTGTGCCACAGAAATGTACAGTCTGATGGCAGCCCCCACATACTCATGGAATGAACAAAGAAGAGACCATCTACTGCCAGAGATCCTGTGCCAGGTGGAACCATAGGGTTTCATTTCACCGTGATTCTGCTCCTTCTCCCTTGGCTCAGGGCTGACCTGATTGTAAGAACTTACACCTGCTGCTTTCTCCTGAAGACCTCAAAATCTACACAACAAATCCTGCCCCCACATTGAGAGTTAACCTACGCCTTATTTTCGGTGTGATTTTATATGTCTGCATCTTTACATTAAGTGGCTATAATGAATATAACTTTGTTAGAGGCTGAGTAAAGGGTAAAGTCATATCAATTAAGGATGCATAATATCCCACTGTGAGGAACGGCATCTTCTAAGAATTAATGACTTTAAAGCATCATAAATAAGGCATCAAGAAAGATGCGTGTGCATAAATCTTTGGCCACATCTCTAATTCTTCTCTAGGTTAGAACTTCTGAAAAGAATTCTGTCAAATTGGGAGGTAATAAAAATCATTCTCACCTCATTTTCATTTTCCTTCTCATAAGAGGTTAAGCATTATGCATATGGTCATTGCTTGATGTATTTCTCCTCCTATGAAATATCTATTTATATCTTCTGCTTAGTTTTCAGTTGTCTTAAGTGTTTAACATTTCATTCAATTGCATATGTGACTTGAATTAAAGACATGGTTTGTAGAAAGATGGTTTATAAACGTGTCACCATCATCATCTACGGATTTCTGTACATCTTCCCAGCGAAGCACTTCTCAAAATTTCTAAATTTTTTTGTTAAAATGCTGTTTAGAGAACCAGGCAGAAACAGTAACAACTCAAAGGCAGTGTTGGGCTGCCACCTAGTATTCCTGGGTGGAACTACCCTCAACATTCTGTGAAGGCATTCCCATATTCATAACATATCAAATACAGTAAACACAAAAATGTCACCCTATGTGCCGAATCCAGAAAGGCTAAGCCTAATGTCAATGAATGCAAACAACAGGGCTTCATCCAACTCAGGGACATGGCATGCTGTGTGTTCTCCATACATAACACTTGTCACTGTTTGATTAAAATTAGAGAGAGAGAGAGAGAGAGAGAGAGAGAGAGAGAGGGAATGTCATTTCGAAAGTCAAGAAAACCTTGGTCCTATTAAAGTAATTATTCTGGACTTACTGGGCACAGAGTCTCACCAGGACTCAGTTTCTCTAAAATCTAAGGACACACAAAGGGAAGCTGGCTTATCTCTCACCCTCCTGAAGAGGCTTGTGAGTGCTGCTACACAGAGGACTTTCCAGGTCACTGTGGGTGTCTGTGTAAGATCAGATATGGCTTTGCATCCCAGCACTGCCTCTTCCTGGTCACTTTCCATTTCTTCCCCTCATGCCTCCTCCTCCTCAGCTCCAGCCCCTGGAGATGGAAAGCCTTCTCAAGTGGAAATGCTTGGGTCATGGAAACTTTGGTGGGGGAGGGGATGCTAAGTGGTGAGAAGGAAGGAACAGCCTGCTGGCCCCCCACAGTGACAGTGGTCCAAGTTCTGTCATCACGTGGCATCCAGTGACCACATGGACAAATCCTCTTCCAGCTGACTCCTTTATCTTCTCACAAGCCTTCTCTTCCTGCTTTCTTCGTCTTTCCTGCACCATCCTTCCATGGCCATAAGTTTCCCCAACTTTCAGCCTGTCGCTTCCTCTTCTCTCCCTATGACCTGCTCTGAATGGAATTATATATGTACATATTTTGAACTCTTAGGAATTCATTTAAAAATTCATTAAAAAATTCTCAACTCCTGGGCAGAATTCCCACTCAAATGCCAGTCAGATCACATGTGTTCAGCTGGAATTGTTGATGGAATTTCCCACCTCTAGCACCATCTTCCTCCGTGATGTAAAATGTGAAACAAAACATGAGATTCTCTCCCCTTTCTTTCCAGCTGATCCTCTTTCTCAATCCTTCCTTTCTGTCAGCAGGGCCTCATCCCAACAGGACTGGCTCATTGCAATCCAGTTTCTTTAGACCCATAGCTTTGCCACTGTGTAGTGTGGGCATCATTTTTAAATGTATCTTGGCAGGGCAGTGAAGCCTGTTGGGTTTTATCCTAATGTGTGGACAGATCAGACAACTTCAGTACAAGCCTACTGATAGATCCTCCTTGAACATTCTAGGCTCAAGGATGCAGTCCATGTCTTCCTCTTCGCTTTCTCTTCCAGGCTTCCTGCCCTACCAGGATCCCTGTGTTCCAACCAAGCTTGGGTGTTGGCTCCTTAACTCAGGCCTTCTGTAACCTGGCTCCTCACCATGCAGTAGGCGAGAGGAGGCACAGCTCCGCCTCTGACTTTTAAATCCCAATGCCAGTCTTATGAGACCCTGGGATGGCTGAGGATGTCTGAGTGTGCAAAGTACTGCTGCATAGCATGAGCATCTGCCTTTGCATGGACAACAGCCACATGAAAGCTGACGTGGTATACTATCCACCTATGATCCCAGCTCTCAGAGACCTCAGGAGGATCCCAGAGGGTTGCTGACCAGCTAGTCTAACCAAATTAGCAAACCGCAGGTTCAATGAGAGACCCTGAGAAAAATGACCCGGGGCCTCCACACATGAATAGACACACAGAACAGGCATACCTTCTGTAAATACTCATACACCACACATGAATAGACATGCGAAAAAATAAGAAAAAAAAATCCTGGGAAATTTATATGAGCGTTAAAATGAAAAAAGTGAATATATACTCACCCCAAGTTCCTTTTCTTTAGCATATTACCTTCGCTTCTTTTCTTCATTTCTTCATTTCTTCCTTCCTTCCTTCCTTTCTTTCTTTCTTTCTTTCTTTCTTCCTCTCTCTCTCTCTCTCTCTCTCTCTCTCTCTCTCTCTCTCTCTCTCTCTTTCTCTCTCATCACATTGGAAAGGAAGCTTCACCAGAGCCAAGCTCTTGTCCCACAGTGCCACATTTTTCTGGCAGGCACTTCATGCATACTGAACCCATCCGTTACTCTCTCCTTACATATTCCATATCCCTAATCCAACTTGTTTCCGCTCCTCCACTCTTCCTTTTCAGATCTTAACGTATTTATCAAATCCCAACATCAAGAAAAAAAAAAGCAACTCTTTTCAGAGCATTGCAATCACAATCTCTCTGTTCTCCTGGAGTCTGGAGGATCCATTCAGATACCTAATTACATTGTCAGAGGTAAAGTTCACGTGTCATGATCTGTATTTTATAGTTGTCGTGATATTTCCCTTAGTTTGGAGCAGGCTGGTGCATGCTTTCATTTCATGTAAAAATAAACACCCACCCACACCCACATCAAAAATAGTCACAGAAAAAGACTACTAAAATAAAGTCCTAGTTTGGACAAAGCACTTGACAAGAACACACTCAGTTGATCAGGCTCTGTGGATCCCACAGTAAGCCGGCATGTGCTTTCCTGTTGTAATTGGATAAGTCCATGAAATTCAGTTCTTATAGGTTAATCATCACTTTTTCAAGTTATGTTTTACATTTTAATGTTATTATATGGTCTCCTCAAAATTAGTTTGAAATTGGATAGGGAAGATGGCTCAGTGTGTGAGAGAACTTGCTCCATGTATGAGGACCTGAGTCCTCTGAGCGTGATTCCCTAGGACCCAGGTAAACAGCTTGGCATGGCTATGCATATCTGTAACCCAATCCTGTGGAAACAGAGACCAGAAAATTACTGAGGCTCATGGGGAAAAAAATCACTGCTCTGTTTTTATAGAGAGACTCCATTTCAAGGAAAGAAGCGGACAAGTGATTAAAACAAAATGGATACACCTGACTTTTTCCTCTGGCCACTGCGTGCCTGATAAAGCTTCTGCACATACATGTACATACAACACACACACACACACACACACACACACACACACACACACACCACAAGAAAAATACTTTGAAATAACCTCTTATCATGGAATGAAATTTGCATCAAAGTTACGTTTGGAGATTCCAAACACATTCTCATTATATTACATATCAATTCTTTTTTTTCTTTATTGTTCATAATGATTTACATTGTTTAGTGGGCCAACCATGAGTTGTTATCTCCAATTCCCCGTTGCCCCCCTTCCCCATCCCCAGTCAGATGGATATCCTCCTCCGTGGGCCATCTGGATCAGTCTTTGTGGTAGGGGACCATGGATAGCTCATTCTTCAGCCGGGTTCTCCTGACCCAAGTGTGTTTTTACTGATGGGTGCCATGCCTCTGACATATCAATTCTTAAAGTAAGATTCAGTTTGAATGAAGTAAGTATAGGATACATGAACTCCTAGCTTCCGTTATGGTATGTTAAGATCTTCCTAATTTGGACTTGAAACTAAGGCTGATCATAACAATTCTTGGAAGAGTCTGGTCTTATCATCATGTCAGTGAGAATCAGAAGTTCCACACAGGTATCACTCCACATCCCTTCCCATCTAACACTTTTTGCTTCATATGCATCTACTGAGAAGACTGGTTAATCAATCAATCCATCTTGACAAAGTACCTGGAAATATCCCAAAGCAATAACTAGAGACACAGTACAAGCTGGGGAAGGTTCAATTCTTAGCTGAGTCACTCTCCTATGCCAATTACCTTACTGTGCTGTGGTTACTACCTTCTTCCTATTGCCAGGATATTGGGAACAAAATATTCATACACTTATTTGATACTAAATAGAGAATACCTTTGCATTTATAAGCTGAAAAAGAAAAATTGTCATGAGTATTCAATAAAAAATCTTGCTAAAAATGAGATGCTGGATAGGTGAGAATCCTCCATCACTCAGGGTAGCAGAGGCATAAGGGAAACAAACACTGTGGAAACTTATCCGTGACCTTGGTTTCCAATGGGCTGGATTTGTATCCAAGGTAAACACAGTGCATCCTTTACTAATCACTTCCTTTTCACGACAGAGTAATAGTATTGATTTGTTTGTTTGTTTTCAGTCTGGACCCTAAGCTCAAATGAAAGTCAGCAAGCAAAATTAAGTCAATCATCCAAAGACTTAAAAAATTTCCCTTCTAGCCTCTGAACCGAAACTTGGATTTAGTAAAGTTCTGATAAATCACTCATCTATTACAACACACGTTATAATTATAAACTGGCCAGGCTGGTTCAAGTTTCTTCAAGTCTGGGTTGAGCATGGTTGCTTTCCTCTTTAGTTATCATTCATTTATTAAACTGTGTTTCTTATTAAAACCTCAGAGACATGTTAACACTTTTTTCTTTAGCAATATATAGTGACTGCTGTTTTTTCTTTTTTTTCACCAGGCTTAAGGTAGTATTCTCTATGTCTTCCTAAGAGGCTGTAAGATGAACCTGGAGAGCCATGGCCCTCAGCAATCATGTGACTCTCCCTTGGGGTCTCGTCCAGACAGGCTTTCTCATGATTCACCCAGTCACCCAAGGTGCTCACCTCTCTTCTTGAACTCGCTCTGATGACCTAGAGTGACTTTTCCTAGGTCTGCCCTCTGGTCCTATTATATGTTCTCCCCTTGGCAATGCTAGATTTTAAATTTAAACTAGTGGGGAACTGGAGCTAAAGGTGAAAGTGTTAATCTCTCATCTGCACATTCCATGTAAATCACTGTCTAAAAGTATGGGCTGTGATTATTACTGAATATAATAGTATTAGCAATGATTATTACAGGACGCAGGAAGGTAAGGGTAGAAGGAAAAGTGGTTCAATGACAGGAAAAGTTGGGTTTGTGTTTTTGAAAAGCAACATTTGTGCTTTGATTTGTTTCTGAACATAATGCCTATTTTTTAATATTTTTTATAAGTAGGTAAATCTATTACCCAGGTAGGTAGTGGGCCCAAAAAAGTCTAAAACATTTTAGTTCACACTTTTATAATCCTTGAAAAACTTGGGCAATCTGATTTCATGGATATTCTTTTCCCAAGGGGTATAATCAAAGTGAACATAATTACATTTATAAAAATTATTTGAAGACTATAAATTTCAACTGATCATAAGGTACAGAGCTTTTAACTTTGAAGCGCACTTTTGTCAAAATGGGTCAAAATTTTAACTAATGATAAAAAAAAAACGAACTACAAAGCAGGGAGAATTTAGAGACAGATTAGAAATCACAGAACACCTTCAAATCCAGGGCTCAGTGAGTTAAGCGAGAGGCACATTGAAGAGTTTTACCAGTAACTCTAAAGGAGACTAAAATGCTACCTTTGCTAAAGTACCACTTGACCTACACTTGAAGGCCCATCCACGTTCAAAATAAATTACTCCTGTGGATCTGTTCAGCATGATGAATGAGAAGTATCTATTTTCTTCTTTAGACATGAAATATTCTCTGGAGCAGAAGAAGCTGAGAATAGAGACAAAGACCTCTTCGGAATATCTTGCTTAGAAAAACTCCATTTCCATGGACAGACATGGTTTAAAACAAGGGAAGGATTATCAAAACAAGAGCAAGTGAAGCAATCTAGCTCAAGGTCATTTTATATATATACATACATATGCATTTTTTTCTTGTCAGAAAATTAGAGTGGTGAAACCATATGAAAAGAACTCAAAGCCTCTGAGGACTCCAATAAGCAACAAAAATTGCCTCAAAACACAAACATTCCACTAATATGTTTAGCTTGATTTGACTGAATTTACAAAGGCTATGAAGCAATTTTCAGCTCGATGAGGGGTCATGGCTTTGAAGGAGCTTTGAATTAACTTATCAGTTTACTGCGAAAAGTGGACAACACTACATATATATATTATATATATATATATATATATATATATATATATATATATATATATATATATATATCTCCATCCCTCTTTTCACTGACAACCTTTCTCTTCCCAAGTCCCACCACATCCAAAATATTTTAAGAATGACATAAGATGTAGGTCTTAAAACATGCAATGTAAAATGAAAACGTCATTTTCCTTCAGCCCATGTGACATGGAGACCAGCTGATGGTGCAGAAATCCAGGTGGCAGTGGTGGAGGGACAGAGACGTGTGTTCAGTGGCTGCCACAGGTCAGGTGGCCCAGTGGTGGCATGTGAATGACACAAGTGGCCATGGCAGCAAAGAACAAACACCAGTGACACTGACCTAGACTCAGAAGAGCAACAGTAACCGCCAGCAAGAAAAAAAAAGAGAGAGAGAGAAGATGGAAACAGATGAGTGACTTCCTCTAAGACCACACGTTTGCTTTCGTCCAGGCACACCTCAGAATCTGCAGTCAAGCAGAAGGAGGAGCTCCTGAAGACACATCATGGACCATGTGATTGTGTCTTCTTCTTCTGTGCCTTTGTCCCCGATGATAGAACCATCCATATATGCCATTTCCATTTCCTTCCCTCCCAATCTCAAGTCTCCTCTCCCACAAACTGACCTGGTCCATGGAACCCGTTTTTACCCACGTTAGTAATGAGTCAAGCCCACAGGTCCATTCTTCACTTCTCATCTTTATCCCCATTTCAAATTTGTCTCAGTAGCTTTCTTTCTTTTCTTGGTCACTTCCCTCATTCAGGATCCATGACATCACTTCACAGTGGCTTGTGTATGTCACTTGCTTCTCTGACCCTGTCATTTCACTGATCTCCAGAGCATCCCAGAAGAGTTAAGACCTTTTTTTTTTTTGGTACACATTCATTTCCAAAATAATCTTGTTGAGTTCCACATGTTTTAAGTATGTTGGGTACTCCCAACTTGCATTTTTCATCTCCAAATTTCACTCCCAACACAAGGTTCATGTATCAAAATGACTACACAATATCTCCACTTGGAAGCTAGAGAGATATTTCAAAGTTAACATACCGAAAACCAGTCTCTGTTTTCACCACTGCCCACACTCCTGAAACTTCTTCTACTTCAATTGTCACCATTTTAAGGTGTACCAGTGCCCAACCAAAGACTGTCACCTTTGATGCTTTTTTTTATGTCACACTTTAAGTCCCCAAACCTCAGAACTCCACCTCAATCTTGCCACTAAACACTTCTAATCATTGTCATCATCCCACCCTAAGGAAGCTGTATTATACTGTTAAACGTAAAACATTCTCACAGAGTCTCCTGTATTTGAACCCTTGGGTTCTAGCTCATGGTTCTGGTTTGGGGGTAGTTTACGAAAGCTGTTAGACATGGGGCTTAGCTGGTTTATGGGATATAATAGAGTCAGGCTGTGAGAGCTCTAGGCCAGCCCTACAGGTCTTAGCTTCTGGCTTCCTGCTCCACCAAGGTGTAAGAAATCATTCCACAGCTCCCATTGCTACAGTTGGAGCCCCAGCCACCAGGCCATCCTCACCATGATGGACTGTATCCTCTGAAAGCTGAAATCAACCTCTCCTTCCTTAGATGACTTCTATCAGGTATTGTAATAGTTGTTTTGTTGTCAACTTGACCTTTCAAGTAATCTTGGGTGGGTCTCTGAGGATGTTCACAGGAAGGCAGCCTCAGTAGGAGGCAGGATGTCAGGAAGCTCAAAGGAACTAGAAATAAACATCCTTTCCTGTGCGGGCAGTGCAAGAAGGAAAGTCCAGAGACTCAGGAAGACATTAAGTCTGGGATAGAATTGCAAGACCCCACCCTAGGGCTATATAAAAGTGAAAGAATTCACCCCCTGGCTCTCCTGCCTGTTTCCTGTTCTGTGTGTGTGGTGTAGGTGATGGGTTTCTCTCTCTGATCGGACTTGTGAAAGAGGGCCAGCCTCTTTCACTGTTGTGGAACTTCCCCTCAATCTGTAGTTTAAATAAATACTTTCCTCCCATAAACTGTGCCTTGTTTGAAGATTCATCCTAGTGGCGTGTGGCTGACTACGGCAGGTATCTTATCCCAGCAATGAGAAAAGTAATGTAAAAATTAGTATCAAGATGGGCCAGTGCTGCAATAAAACTGCCATGTGATTGTTAGGCAACTGAAACTGTTGTTTGGAAATATTATAAAAGAGTTTAGAGATGGGAATAAGCAAAACCCTACAATGCTCTAAGCAGCTAATAATGAACCATTCTTTGAAAACTCAGGAGACCAAAATGCTGATCTAAAAGGAAACGGTAAAAACTGCACTAAGGAGGCTTCAGAGGGAAATCAGAACCGCGTTGGGAACTGGGGAAAAGGTTAGTTCTATTACATTCTGACAAAGAACTTGGCTGTGTTGTTCTGATGTGTTGTAACATTTGAGTGAGGCTGAGTTCAAAGAAAATAGATTAATTTCAAGGAAATTTCAAGACATTATCACATTCACTCTGAACATGGTTACTGCTTGCTGCATTTAGCCTGGTTGAGAGAGAGAACAAAATATGAGACAGGAAGATATTAAAAATAATGTGCAGTGTGCCAAAAAAAAAATAAGGGATCATGGAAAGCTGGGGACAAGGTGAATGCAGAGACAGCAGATTAACTGTTAAAAAGACAAGCACCATTACACAGGAGCATCACACTCTGCACTGAGACGATAGAAAAGATGCCTTAAAGTCAACACATCCCTCAAGGTGAAAGTTCAAGGTCATTGAAAAATGAGTAGAAATGCTTAGAGTTCACTTCTACAGGGGGAAGATCATCTAGGAAGACTGCTTCTGACTCAGTCACCCAGGTATGCAAAGGCCACTCCTGCTTGGAGAAAAGGGGGCCACACTGTAAGGTCCAGACCCCCCAAGACAGACCACCAGAGACTCAAGTCAGCAAAAGCAAGGGTCACTTTATTCAGGCAAGTTTGAACCCGGACCATGGACAATCAGTCACTTAGAAAACTGAGACCAATAGTGTGGAATGCAGAAACTCAAGCCTTTTTATAGACAAAAGTAAACAACTTTAGGGAATTTCCAGTCAAAGGGTTAGGGTCTGTGTAAGCAGGTTACAAAAGCCAGATAAGTGGAACTAAGACCAAGGCCGGAGTAGATGTCTGTTGTTTAGTTATTCTTATCTCTCCACATTCCTATAGCGTAAGCATTTCACAGAAGCCAAAACAGCTGTTAGTCACTTAATTCTGCCTTCTAGCCAGCTGCTCATCTCAGGGCCTTATGACACCCAGAGATTCAAGTGAGCAGTTTTAAAACAAGCCCTTAGCTATTTCTTTTAAAAAGTATTTTAGCCATTTTCTATTTTACAAGAGAAACATGAATGTCACAGGCACACTTCACACTTCACAGCACTACATCTCCAGAAGCAGTGGAGGCTGGCATCATCCCACAGAGTTCTGGATTTGCAGACATGCAGAACGCAAGCATTGTGGGGTCATGAAAGCTTTCAGCACAGTTCCAGAAAGAAAGGCAATGAGGCCAGGACCTGTGTAACAAGCAGGAAATGCTGAAGAGACTTTCAGAGGAATCCTAAGACGGAACTCTGGGGTGTTGGAGAGGCTAGGAACGTGGGACATTGGCTGAGAAAAGTCGCAGCCACCAAGGGTAAGACAAGGGGTGCTGCAGGCAGCAGGGCCGTAGGGACAAGGCTGACCAAGCCGTGTGGAGACAACATGGCCCCAGATGCAGACCATGGAGTTTCAAGTCTCCCATCTGAAACCTTAGCTTGAAAACACTGCTGTATTAGGACAGGGCTGTGCCATGCTCATTTTAAAGACCATTACAAATAACTTGCTACTCCATAAACACTGAAGGAGCAACATTTGCAAATCATTTTTAAAACAAATTTCATTGTGTGTGAGGATGACAATATCTTTATTGTATTGCATTTCCATTCTGATAGGTATCCCCTTGAATGGGAGAGGAAAGGGCTGGGCTAACATCTTGGAAATGAGAACTGGCCTATGTATAAAGTGTGCTGTTGCAGGCTCCCATCCTTTCTAGTCTACCCTGATAGAATAATATAAAAAGTTAAGAACAGTTGCTTTAAAATTACCCCTATAAGAACTGGTAATATTTTCCATTAAACTGGGACTAGAGATTTTAATTATATATAAATTTAGTCCCATTAAATAGAAAGAAATGTCTTGGCAGGTAGTCAAGTCAGAGCACTTAGTCTGAACTAGAAGGTCTCTGAAAAAACATCCCTTAATACTTTTTCAACTTCACCTCCTACTCTAGACTTCTGAGTTCCCCTGCCAACTCACGGATCGTACCTTTCATATTTTATAGTCAAGCCTTTGCTCATAATACATCTTGCTCCTGGTATCTGGCCCCCTGCTTTTCTCTCCTATTTAAATCTGGACACCTTTCAAGGCTCAAACAGTTTTCACTTCTAATATAAGCCCTTCCTTCACCACCATGGTCCACAGTGTTCTGCCTTGCCTGAGATGTTGTAGAATTACTCATAAATCGAGTATTTAGTAGGTGGTCTTATGTTGGCAGAAGTCTCTCCATGTAGCAGACAAGTCATCAGGGATTACATGTGAGGTCCAAGCCTATCGGAAAAGCACAAAGAATGGAATGACTTAGATCCTGTTCGTACCTGTTTCATAGGCCTTCGGCTGACCCAAGAGGTCAATGTCAACTTGATGGGACCGTTCACAAATGCTAGCAGTTCCTTATCTCAAAAGTACTTATGTCTCTTGGTTCATGGATTCTCAACCCATGAACCACATGGACCAGAAATGTCAATAAGTTAATACATTTAAAGACAGCCCTCAATCAATGAAGGGTGAGAGCCTGTAAATCAATACCCCAGCTCCTTCACTGGTTGGTGGTAAAATCCTGAGATGTGTTCCACCTGGTCCCTCAGGAAATCCCGATCACCATTCAACCCCAGTTACCCACATTGATGACCTCTTGATTATCTTCTTTCCTTTGTTCTATAGTCTGTGTTCCCAAACTCTATATATTGAAATAGAATCACTAATGTGTTAGTATTAAGAGGTGGGGCCATGAGGAACTGATTAAGTAAACATTGGGAGTTAGCATGTCCCCTCCCGAGAACAGAGCAGTCAGACATGATCTGGAAAGCAGAGCCATTCCTCACCAGGCTCCAAATTGGCAGGGTCCCTGATCTCAGACCTCCTAGCTTCTATCACTCTGAGAAGTAAACTTGCATCATTTATAGAATCCATGCTAAATTGTTCTCAGACTAATCTATTTCTTTAAAGCAAATCTTCTCTTCTTGTTGACCTATATGGAGGCTTGCATGGACTCTTCAATAAGAAAGACACTCAAAACACAGCTCAATAACTATGTGAAATCTACCCTAAATAGTGGAGTTTTCCAGTGATTTGAAAGAAGTTGAAAATGATGTCTGTGTTTTTGTTCTTGCCTTTCTCCCTCTCATATCTCATGCCCACAAGAGAGGTGGAGAACCAGACAAATTTATGGTGCATTTTCCTCCCATCTTCAGGCTTACAAAAGAATGTGCTTATGAAAAGCTGTTCCACACTGTGTGTGGGTCTGCTGTTGGTCATTCACCTCTTAGTGAATATTTAAGTCAATGCACTATGCCTAGATGCCCCATGTTCATTATTTCTATTAACAAACTCTGAGACAAAGGCCTTTTGAAAGAATCCCAAACATTGAAAAGCAAGGTTTTTCTTTCTGAAGGAAATTTTGAGAAGTGAAATACATTAATGCTAGCATTCACTTTGGCTGGCAGAAGCAGAACTATTAAAATGAGCAAGAGCAACAAATGATGTCTTCCTCTCAATAATGTTAGCAGTGTACTGTCTCTCCAGTTCGTAGTTATATTCCCTATAGTCCTATATGTGGGGTCCAGGCATATCAATTTAGTATGGATTCTTCAGAAAATAGGTCTCGAGGTGAGGATTTAGATACTACTCATTTGTTTCTGAGATGAGCCCAAGAAACATGGAAAGGAAGGTTCTTAGTTGTCTCCAGCTATTATAACAAAAGACTCCAAAGTGAATCATATATAAATGATGCAAGTTTACTTCTCAGAACGGTAGAGGCTAGGAGGTCTGAGATGAGGGACCCTGCATATTGGGAACCTGAAATGCTTGGTCAAGTTCTAGCCACAGCATCTGCATCCCAGCTGGCAGGAAAGTGTGAGGAAATAGAAATGCTGACTCCCTTCAAGGTCACTTCTCAGAAGTTAAACAGCCTTCTTCAACTTCTTCAATATTGGCCAGAACGTACTCCTAGGAAAAGCCTTAGCTGTAGGGTAACTTTCAGCCCTCAGCCAGAAGATTTAGATTCAGACCCAATTTCGAGATTATGTCACAAACATTTCCACACAGAATAGTAAGTCATTGGCAGACAACAACCACCCAGTCCCTAGAATGGCCCCCAAATCTGCCCAAGTCATGACCAGATGCTGGAAACTAGAATACACGTGTGACATCAAGAAGCAGGTGCGTGGTCATGTACATGTTTTTATTACTCCACCAATGAGGACGAGAGAGGAACTAAGATAGGATTTCAAAATGTAGATATCAAATCCAATTCAGGCTCCATTCTAAAGTAGTATGATGACATCAGTCACCAGAAAATCACACCAAAACTAGAAGCAATCCAAATCAAAGCATTGTGGGTTTCTATAAGAGGGTAGTCTGGGTGGAAAGCTCAGAAGTATGGACAACATTCCACCAATAACAGAGCACCTATATTCTAGCTCATCCAATGGGTTGAACCAGGTTGTGAAAGAAACTTCTGAAAGAATCATGGCAGAGGACCAGGATCTTACCACCTACAAAGGGACAGAATGAAAGCTAGGACTGGCTCCTTCTGTTAGCCTACTACCAGGGGTAGTATTGAACTCAGAAGGCATCACTAATTCTCTCACCTTCCTCATGCCATGGAAGGCCTGCACCTGGCACACCTGTCTGACCCATCACCACTGTGCATGCGGCTGCAGGGAGGAATGACCATTGTAAAAGGACACAGCAATATAAGGAGGCGGGTTCCTGGTAGAGAACCTGAAAGAACTCTTGAAAGTTCAGACACAGGAGCCTGGGAAGATGAAGACTTGAGTTTGATTCCCAGAACCCAAATAAAACTACCAGGCATGATGGCATATGCCCAGAGCTAGGAAGGCAAGAGACAAGGGGATCCTTGAGGCTTAATGGCCAACTTGTCTGGCCTTATTGATGAGACTGTCTCAAAGGAGGTAGACAGCGTTCTTGATTCTTCGGGTCGTTCTTTGACTTCCACACACAGGCACACACATGTACCCATGCACACACATTAGTTTTTAGCTATAGGGTCTAGATTCCTGGTATTCAAAGACCCTGTCAACTGGACCACAAGAACCAGAATAAAAATTTCCTCTGGTCAATGCAGCCATGTTGGATCCCAATTCCCATGGACAGTAGGCTTTAAAATATGAAGAATGACGACTTAAATTCTAACTGTTTGGTTGCCTTGGAGAATTCTGTAAGAAGGAACTAGATAAAAGGCATGCATGGTTTCTAAATGCATATCACTCATTTAAAGGGAAATAAAGAGTAATAACTTTACCAAAACGATCATCATTAGTAAAACATTAATGAATCGTTTTGTTCCTTCATCCCCCTTAGCCATTTTGCTTGGTCAGCCTGCTATGCTAACCAGGAAGTACTGCATCAGACTTTATGGGGTTTCCTTTCCTTTTAATTAACTTTAAAATCTTATTAGCCCAATTATTAGCAATATGTTACACGACTCCAAGACTGCAGCTGTGAGTGTATCTTTATTAAAAAGGCTCCGCCATGAGTTAAGGAACTTTCTGCATTATTATAAACCATTCCAAGGCTAGAGAGATAATTCCGTTAGCAAATTGGTCCCAATTCAAACTTAGCAAAGGAATGCAAATTAGGCTTGAATTAATTCGCTGCTCTCCGCCCATTCTTTTCTCAAAACATGTAATTTCTATTGGCAATTAGCTTCAGTAGACTTTACACTGGCACTTGAAAAGGTGTACCAACTCATAAAATGAGAAATGAAGTTATGGTATTATTTTAATTTAGGGATGGATGTGTGAAGAAGGAAGAGAAATTTGCTTTTACATGTATCCTTCCTAAAAGACTCATAAATACCCCTAAATTTTACCTACCTTGAAGAGCTCAGATATTGTAAACTGTTCTCTATTTTTACAAACCTGGGCATTTCGAGGGAATAAGAGTGGATTCATTGTAGCCTCAGAATATTCTAAATATAGACCCAGCTTGTCTCTGTCCACAGCTGTTCTGTCTTATTAGCTTTTTCCAAGGGCTCAAGCAGTGGATGCCTTCACTGAACATGGAATGACATCTTCAGGTGCACAATATGTGGACAACCTCTTTCAAGGCAAAAATAAAAGAAATTGCTAAACCAAGGAGCTCTAGGGATCTATCTATTCTAACCTAGGTTCACAGAATAATCCAGAAACTAAAGCCACTGGACCATTGCTCTGCCTGTCCCCCTGGGGCCATCGTCTGTATTGTACTCCTTTCGCAAACACTGGAATGCTTCAACACCTTTGCAGATTCCTTGTCTACACCCCACAGATTATGATACAGTATAAGCATCAATTACCTTCTAGTTGTTGAGAAAAATAACCCAACCAGAAGCAATTTATGTAAGGAAAAGATTTGTTTCCAATTGACAGTTTTAAGGGAAAGGAAGACATGATGTAAGCAAGAAGCTGGCTGACATCATCACAAATCAGCAGGAGGGGGGAAGCAGCAAGAATGATCTAGCAAGGAGGGCTGGACTATAAGGTCCCAGTCACACGGCTCCTCCAAGGTTCCGCTTCCCAAAGGCTCCACCATCTCTGATAATAAGTGTTAGTAGGAGCCATCTTGGACATCAAAGGGCAGATGGGGGAACTTGACAAGCTACCACCAAAACCCAAATGGCTTCTCAGGATTAGAGTTCCTTCAGCGATGATTGCCTTTCCTTCCCAGAGCTCTTTCACGATGCCAGAGAAGCCACAGAGGTGCTGAGAGCTTGGGAATTGGGGGCACCTCACCCACTCTGGCTCCTTAGCTGATTGCTGTAGCCACAAGACGGGCTGAAACAGAAAGGACTGAACGCTGATTTTTGTTCAGTTTTACTATCTTAAAATTCTGCTCATTTGAATTTCAACCTGCCTTCCACCCAGTAAACATGCGTTAAACAAAGACTACTGCAATATATATGTATATATATATATATATATGTATATATATATATATATATATATATATATACATATATATAGTGCATATGAATGCAGACACATGTAAATGCATATATGTCATATAAACACATGTAGGTCATCACTACAGTAACCAACAGTAAGGCAACTCGTGAAGATACTAATGTATAGCTTTAATAGTTCTGTGATTTTATTTTTCAGGTTGTATAATTTAACCCTTTTCAATAAGCACCGCCATCTTTAGAACCAAGATAGACGTTTCTCAAAACATAACATTAGAAAGAGGCATCTGAGGGCTGGGAGAGGGGTGTGAGGATAAATTCTCACCGTGTGCACACGAGGACCTCAGTTCAGGGCTGCAGCACTCATGTTGCACTGGCACGTGTCTGTAATCCCAGAGTTGGGAGGAGGAGACCAGAGGATGCCGGGATTTACTGACTAGTTAAGAGAGCCAAGCCAGTGGTTCCGGGTTCACTGAGAAACCCTTATAACAAACAATAAAGTGGAGAGTGATTGAGGGGGAAAAGCAGACGTTGACTTCTGGCCTCCACACACACCACACACATGTATATCATGCACAAATGAGCACACATACACACATGCATATATATCATACATGAAAGAAAGAAGAAAAAAAGAAGGAAAGAAGGAAGGAAGGAAGGAAGGAAGGAAGGAAGGAAGGAAGGAAGGAAGGAAGGGAGGGAGGGAGGGAGGGAGGGAGGGAGGAAGGGAGGGAAGGGAATGAAGGAAACTTAAAAAGAGAGAGACCTATTCTCATCTTTGGTTGACAGTGTGTGCACATGGCTACCTGTCCAGGTCTAGCTGTGCTCTGAGGCTGGGTGACCTTGTTCTTGCACAGCCAGGGGTGGTTGACCTTGCCCTCCAAGCTCACCAGCCTTACCGGGATCTAGTAAAAGCCTCTGTGATTAGAGTCACTCTGCTTAGGGGACCTGTCTTTGATCTGTCCCCCGCCCTTTTCTTGAGGTCATCCTAACACAGTCAAGGACATTTTACCATACAAAAGACCTTTTGTACAATCAGACCCACCTCACCTTTCACAGCATCCCTGCTGTGTCTTACTTCACCTAGCACACACCACTTGCCTAGGGTCAGAATGGCAGCCATATTGGATTCTTGCTTTTCCTTAGATGCACTGTTTTCTGTGCCTGTGTGCCATGGCCCATGCTCGTTAGGCCTCAAGCTCTCTAGGCCTCATGATCAGTTTGGCAAAATCATCCTCCCTCCCAGACTTTATGACAGTGTCAGTCACAGCCCTCTGTGAGCGTCGTTTGATTTGGATGTCCTGTGATGTATGGAAGGTAGATGCTCACCTCTGACCTGCTACCATTCAGTAATGAATGTGAAATTACAGCCCATGGGAAATACGGGGAAGGAAAATACACAGGGTCTGGGAACCAAACATCAGCGGTACTAAGATCTGCGCAGGGCTGGAGATAAGCTGGCAGCTTGGAGGGGGTTGATGACAGGCCTTGAAGAGAAGGGGGGGAGCAGAGTGTGAGCAGCTCTGGGGCAGAAGCAGTGGCCATGTCCCCGTGAGAGTTGTACAAGGTATCAGAAGATGTAAGATGATGCCAAGGCAGCAAGGCCCAGGCCTACAGTGCCTGGTGACCTCAGAGCTGCCTTTTATCTTAGGAGGAGTTCTATCACTGGGGAATGACATGGTTCTATTTGCATTTGATTAAAAATTTCTAGTTTCATGGAGAGAATAAATTAACACAAGGCTAGGGAGGATAGGAGAGGGGTTTTGAAAGAATAATGGAAGCTGAAACCAGGTGCAGAGAGCGGAAGGGGAGAGTCTGAGCAGGTTCAAGTTGAAATTCTTTCCGGAACTTTTAAGAACTAAGCAGACTGAGCACTCACATTAAATACTCTGGTGTATTTTTTTTTAAAAAAGGTGTCATTGTAGAATTATGATTGCTCTATGGAGCTTATTATAAAATAAAGTAGTTAAAGTTGAATCTGTTAAATTTTACTATATGAGAGAAGGCAAAGTTATAAAATATGCATATACAGTAGAGTGGAAGTTGAAAAATTATTTTTTTTAAACTTCATAGTTAAGAGTACTTGCTGGGCCTGGAGATATTGCTGAGAGGTTAAGGTGCTTGCCTACAGAGCCTCACGACCTGGGTTCGATCCCCCAGTACCCACCTAAAGCCAGAGCTCAAAGTGGCCCAGGCATTTGGAGTTCGTTTGCAGTGGTTGGAGGTCCTGGCATGCTCTCTCTCTCTCTCTTTCTCTCTCTCTCCCTCTCTCTCTCTCATTTCTGTCTCTCTGAGTGAAGATAAATAAATTGATAATTTTTTTTTAAAAGAGTACTTGTTACCATTGAAAAAACATAAGAAAGCTCCGAGATAGACCAATAGGGATCACAAAGCTTGAGTACCAGGCTACTGGCTTACTTTATAGCACTGTTTTGATCTGCAAACTCAGTAGTTTTTAGTGGTTCCCAATTGTGTCACTACCACAATGACCTAATTCTAGAACATTTTCATCACTCCAAAAAGAAACTGCTAGGAGTCACTATCTACTTATTCCCAATAATCCCAAGCCTAGGCCTGGACAACCACTCAGCTCCTTTACCTCACTTATTATACTTGCAATTCTGGAAGTGTAAGTGGAATTATATAACACAGGACCCTTTTTGACTGACTTAGTATAATCTTTGCATTCCTTTTTTATCATGAAACACCATCCCACCGTATGATAAGACTACTGTTTCTGCTGTGTGCATAAAGCCATGAACGGCAATGGTGTAGACATGCATGCTCGTTCTCATGGTTATATACATAGGACTGGAGCTGCTGGGTCATGGGAGCTCCACTTACTCATTTGAGGCAATGCCAGGCTGGTGCCCAATGAAGCTGTTCTGTGTCTCATCTCCATCAGCATGCGTGAACATGCCAACTTCTCCACAACCTGGTCAACATCTGCCGCCCATTCCAGCCGGGCATGTGGGCCCAATGAGGATCTCATCTGGGCTCGATTTGCATTTCCCTCGTGGCTCTGAATTTTGGATATCTTTTTTTGTACACTAAAATGTATACACCTTTTCCTATTTTTTAGTTTGTCTTTTTAATGCTAGGTTACTAAGTATTCTTTGTATAATTCTAGATTCAAGTTCCTTCTCAGAAGTATGATATAATCAAGTTTTCTCTTATTCTGTGGGTTGTCATCTCCCCATGTAAAATGGGAGAGCCTGAGAGGGACTGAGTCTGACTGAGTTTGAGTCCCCAGCCCCCTTACAAACAACTGGGCATGGCCCACACATACCTCTAACCCAAGTCCTATGGGCAGTAGAGACCAGAAAATCGCTGAGACTTGCAAAAGTGGCAAGCTTCAGAATCAAAAAGAAACCTGGTCTGAAGGAAACACAGAGGAGAGATGGAGAAGGGCCACCTGGCACTCTCCCCTGACTTCTGCACACACTTACACAGAGCGTGTGCACCACACATGTGCGTGTACCACACCACTCATGTTACACACATACAAGAATAAATAATGAAGAAATAAACTTTCATAAAACTAAATGATTATACAACTAAGAGGTATATACAATCCCTTTATATTTTCCTACTAACAGAAAGAAAAGTCAAGTGCCATTTCCCCCAGCGACCTGTCATCATTTTCTTTAACATTTGTGTTGCTTCTTCAAAGTTAAAAGACTATAACTACTGTCAGCCAACTCTATCTTTAGCAAAAGCAATTAAGCAGCATTATTCAGGCTTATCAGTTCTATGCCATTTTATTAGCTAAAGCAATTAGAAGAACTTATCATTTTTAAAAATCACATAATTATTAACTATCACAGCCCTGTTACTGAGAAAGGTGACGGCTTGTGCCACTGCTCTAAGGTGAGATGAAAATAAAAGATGAAAAGTAACCCTGAAAGACAGTGGTTAAAGGAGAAAAGAAGCAGAAATTACAACCAGTGAAACACTGTGAAACCGTAATGCACTTTTTAAGACCCTTTAAGTGAAATTAATAAAAATGAAGGAGACACCATATTTGCATCGGTAGAATTTTGGTTTCAAAGTTAAATTCCTTTTTTTTAAAGTCTTCTTCCTCCTTCTTCTCTTACATATAAAGTCTTTTAAGCTGTAAAGTTAAATGTTTTCAAGACTTTATTAATAAAATAATAAGTAGCTAAAATGCAGGCCTAATCTCGCAGATCATATAATCAGGCTTTGTGTAGAGCTCATCCTGGGAACCTAGATGTGTTTGAACTTGGAAGTGGACAAAATAAAATAAAATAAAGAAACACCTGAGCACATTGGAAAGATTTTGGATTTCCTTTTGTTTAAGGTAAGTAGCCTCGGATAGCCGGGTGTGGTGGTGCACGCCTTTAATCCCAGCACTCGGGAGGCAGACGTAGGAGGATTGCTGTGAGTTCAAGGCCACCCTAAGACTACAGAGTGAATTCCAGGTCAGCCTAGACTAGAGCGAGACCCTACCTCGAAAAATCAAAAAAGAAAAAAAAGTAAGTAGCCTTGGCATCCAAATGTACATTGCGGGTGTTTGTTTTGAGTTTTGCATGGACAAGGGGGCACAGGGCATGACTTCTGTGTACTCTTTTTTACCTTCAGATATAAACTGAATGTTCCCCAGATAACTCTTTTTTGCTACAATTTCTTTTTACTGAGAAATAAGCTAAAGCTACTCACCAACATTCCTCACCTATCTGGTGTGATTTGGATAATATCAGTGGAAACATGTTCTGGAAACAGCTTATCACCTTCCAGCTCAGCTCACAACTCGCCATCTAGCCTCTGTGTTCTCTCAAGGATCATGTTCCCTCGACATTTATCTTCAGTACTTTCAGCAGAAGAGGAGTCAGGCTCGGTGGCCTCATTAAACATACATCCACACCAGAGAATAGCTCCTCTGTCTTCCTTCCCTTTCGGTCTTTGCACCTGCTCAAGTTCCCACTGGCTAATCCGCCCTCCGCCCATCCTCACACACACTGTTGCCCATGAGTTCTAGATGACTTTACTCTGTCCATCTCCCACTGTGCTCCTCCACCCATGGTTGAGGAGCCCATGGAGTGAAGGGATTGGTAACCACCCAGAGCTTAGAATCACCAGAGCAGAGCATGAAGTTGTTACCCACAGTCCCAAGATCACTTTTAGGACCTGCACAGGCTCCTTTTCCGGGGCCCATGCCCCTATTGGAACAACTTCAGGTCTAAGAATATTCACTCACAATTGTTTTTTTAAATATGTATAAAGACGTAGAGCAAATGTATAGATTAGCATGCACATGTGTATCGTTATCTACTTTGCTTGGACAAAACACCTGATTAGAAGTAGCTTATGGGAGAAAGGGTTTATTTCAGGCTTACAGTCTCAAGAGAAGTTTCATCATGGTAGGGAAAGTATGGCACGAGCAGGAAGCTGTTATATATCTGGGTAGAAATATTCTAAGTACTGGGTCTATAGGTGGAGTAATAAACCTCAAGGTCCACCTCCAGCAAGGGTCCAACTTCCAAAATTGCCACAAGCTGGGGGATTAAGTATGGAGCTTAATCGCAAGCAAATGAGGCTGTGGGGGACATTTCCATGTCCGCATGTGTGCAACTCCAGATGTGAGGTGGGGTGGGAGAAGGTTCAAGAAGGCTTCTCCTTCTTGAGAAGGTGAGAAGGCTGCAAGCTTGGATGAATGACCAGAGCTTACTCTGTCCATGCTATGCTACTATATCCATTTAAGCATGACACTCAGAAATAGTTGGAGGTAACAGTACACAATTCATTTATTCTAGACCATTATAAAAGAGTATCTGTCAAGGTAGAGAAATAGAGCAGATTGTGATTAGTGTGTAAGCTTGATTTATGGATATTTAGCCATAGGTATGTGTGTTTACTTCTACCCTTGACCATCATACTGTGAGCGGTATGCCTGCTAGGCTTTGGAATCTAAGTTTACTTGGTATTTATCACCTAGACTTTGAGTTCAGTGGTATTTTCAACCTTGGGAAACAACAGCAAACTGCAAGGATAAGGTCATGACACCAGTGAACATCCCTTTCACTGGGAGAACTTAAGTAATTAGTGGCTGAGTAAACCAATTCATAGATTCACTCACTCATTTAACAGCCATCAATTGCCAAATGTGACTCTAAGCATTTGAGACTGTTAGCAAAACAGAAATGAATCACTGGTTATGAAGTTTTCACTGCAGGGTAATTTTAGATGTTCATGAAATAAGGACAGAAATGAGGAGGGCAGATTATTACAAAGTACCGGATGAATGTCATTGGTTCATGCATGAGACTGTCAGGAAGACTTCATGATGGCCTCCAGAAGAGTAAAACGTCAAGAAAAACAAAAGCTGTCTAGCCTACAGAGAGAAGAGCAGTCACGGGAGAGAACTTAGTGTTCAGGCAACAGAGCAAAGATGGGAGAGCTCAAGCACTACTGTGTAGAGACCAATGCTGTTCAGAGAGAGAGGAACCAAAGTTTTCAAGTATGACACTGCTAAATCCCTAATCCCTGTGCTTGTGAGCAGGAAAGCAACAATAGTTATGGACAGGTATGATATGTCAGGACTGTCGAGGGTCAGGTTGAAGTAGCACATGTCCATCAGCTCTCCACCCACTTCTCTACCCAGCAAGCTGCTGAGGAGCTCAGGACTATAGTTTCCCTCAGTACCTAGGGATGGCCATACTGTCTGCTCATAAGACTTGCTGTGGGAAGAAACTCACTTATTAGCCCATGTCTGTCTGTGCACCACCACAGACTGGACTTCTTTCCTACATGTTCTCCTGCTAGTGAATTCTCACACATCAATGACAGTGGTGTCATTCTCTCCACTTGACAGGAGGAAACAGAGTTTGAACAAAAGCGTACACACTTTAAGGCACATGTTGAAAAATAAGGTCTCTCTGCATGATCTGATGTCACCTGCTTCAGCAGATGGGGCACAGCCATTGACTTGGCTTTTACACAGAGGTAGAATTAAGTGTTCATATCTGAAGCAAAATACACAGAACCCCAGCTTGACCACCGTGTGACCTTAGGCGTGTGATATCAGCCCTCTGAGTTTCAGTTTTCATGTCTAGAAAGTAAAGGTACTGTTTTAGACAGCTTCATGTTGTTTGGATGATTATCCAAACCAGACACAGTTTATGGGAGGAAGGGATTTAGTTCAAGCTTACAGATCTAGGGAAAGTTCCATAATGGAAGAAAAAGTCTGTTCCCCTTTCAAAGATCCAAGCAGAGAGAAACCACCACACAAAAGCAAAGCCAAGCAGCAAGCAATGAACCTATAGTAAACAGGACCCCCCTCCCAACTCCCTGCCCAGAGCTCAGACTGTTATGCATACCTTTAGGCTGGAATTCACAGGGAACCTCAGTGACATGCCCTCCAGCCAGGCAGCTGGAGACTCAAGTTACAAGCTTTAATAAAACACCTGAGTCTATGGGGGTACACACATTCAAACTACTACCCCAGGTACCTTTAAAGAGTTGTGGGAATGTTGCATGTGAGGTATCTAGAACCTAACTTGACCTCAAGAAATGCTAGAACCTTGATGATTGTTGATTATTATTTTGTTTTGTGTCTCTCTTCTGTTCAACACCTACTGTGACATCCTGGCTACTTATCCATCCTAGTGTAACTTGGTTTTATGTATTTGTTTTCATTTTGCCTATTGTTGAGGTTACCTTCGTGGTGCTAAGACAAAGCACCTGACCAAAAGCAGCTGATGGAAAGAAAGTATTTATTTTGGCTTACAGTCTCCAGGGGAAGCTCCATGATGGCAGGGGGAAACATGACATGAGCAAGAGGCTGAGTGAGCCAACTAACGCTGACAAAGTAGGAGCTCATAAAACTTAAGGTCCAGCTTACCTTCTACAGCAAGGCTTCACCTCCCAAACTGCTATCATCTGGGAACCCAGCATTCAAAACACATACATTTATGGGGGACATCTGATTCAAATCACCACACTTATGGTTTCCTTGTCAGTTTTATTTTATTTTTAGCATAGGCTTGAACCCAGAGCCTTGTATATGCTAGGCAGGCTCTTTTCTACTGAACTAATATACCTAGCCAATTTTTTTTTTTAGATAAAGTGTCTTGCTAACTTGTCCAGGCTGGCCTTGAACTTACAATTCTCCTGCCTCAGCCTTCCCAGCAGCTGGAATCATAGACTTGAGCTCTATGTCCAGCATTTGCATCTGATATGTTCTTTGAACATAGAATAACAACCTTCTATTAAAAATATGCCAAAGCTTGTCATGTGAGGTAAAATAAATGAAATATAGCCACGACTCCTTAGAGAGCATACCATGCAAGTGCTAGGGTGAGTTACTGAGACATTAAGAGTTGTCCTATGGGCAGATAGATGTGTCTCCTTTTTCTAAAACACATTCATAAGGCTTTTTGTTTGTTTTGGTTTTGTTTTGCTTTTCACTTTTTGTATTTTGTTGTTGTTGTTGTTGTTGTTGTTGTTGTTGTTGTTTGCTTGGGTTTTTTTTTAAACATTTGAGCCCAAGTGGAACATTCCGACCCACATGGCTGTTTTTCCCCTTACTTGCTAAGCCAGTCGGCTAGATCACTAGCAGATCACAGCCCTTTGACCATCAGTGCTCAACTTCAAAGTGGCACAAGGAAAGTCCCTCCTAAGACCTACCAGAGAAATGCGAATCTGCTCTGTATTTAGGCTGACTTAACTCTCGGCCTCCTCGGCGGCTTCTGGAAGTGTGCATAGAGCCAGTTGTTTGGATTCCTTTGAAGCACTGAGTCCACACCTAGGACAGGTAGGAGAGCACAAATGCAGCTTGAAGAAGATGGTTGAGGAGCTCCCCCCTTGACTCACCTCTGGTGCACACCCACTGGATGCCACCCTCCAGGACTCCCCCTGGGCTCCAACCACGCATCTGCCACAGCTGCATTCTCACACCCCACAGTACCATTGTCCTCACATGCTATAGCTCCTGGAGTACTGGAGAGCTTTAGGAGGGATGGACATGAGGTAAGTTTAAGGTGTTTGGTATCGTTACTATTTTATAATCTTAATGGTAAAACGGGCAAGTGAGCCATGTCATGAAATGATTCTCACACACTATTTTGCCTGAAACCTAAAATAAAAAACAAAATGATGCCTGAATCTAGCAAAGAAATAAGTTGCTACTCCACATAGGATTTATCCTTCCTGAGTGCCTTACATTCTGAGAGTTTTTATTCTATTTCTTTTTAATACTGTTCACAGGCCTCATAGTTGATTTCCTGACCTGCTGATGAGTCATATGCTTTCCATTGTAAAACACAGCTGAAAAGTCTGAAACACATATTTATACCCTTTGGTAATAAAACAAATTAAGCTCCAGTCATATATATTCCTCTCCACAAGCATGTGAACATAGATTCTCAAAAAAACTACCCATCCATTTCAGAGTAAACAATATTAATCGAAGCTCATCAGTCATTTCCTTCATACTGAGGAGAAAGTCGTTTCTCAGTAGATGAGATATTCACAGCCGTTCTCAGTATGTCACTTTATTTTAGAAATACAAAAACCACAAACATTGTGCTTCTGAGAAGTATGCATATTTACATGTACTTCTGGGCAAGAAAATTTAAACAAGCAGAGTTTTCTTTTGAAAATTCAGATGGTCTGATTTCTTAACAAAAATTCAAGCATGCATAGTCTCATTTTTAAGGCATTGAAAGTTTAATTTTATTAGGGAAGAGGAGGAGGAGAAAGGGGAAAGAAAAAGGAAGAGGAAGAGGAAAGAAGAAGAAAAAAGGAGGCAAATGGTAAGAGAAATATTCCAGACTTAAGGTACGGTTTGTTGCTCATAAACCTTTTTTTTCTGAATATTTTGGTAATTAATATTCATTAACTGGCTTACGCAGTAAAGGTAATGCTGCTCTCAACTTATGAACAAAATTCATGTTATGTTCACACGCTGTTCCTGGCTTCCTAAATTCTTTTTTTCTTTAAAAAAGACAGCTTTAGAATCAAATTAATGTGGCTGTTTTCTCTGCTCTTTAAACAAACTTGTTTTTTAGAGTTGTTTTAAGTTCATAGCAAAACTGAAAAAAAAAAATACTGAGTTCTCACTTTGCATGCCTCTGACCCAAACACTCCCAACCTCTCCCACTACTGACATCCCCACCAGACATATTTGTCACAATGAACAAACCTGTGTGGACATAATGATCACCCCAAGTCCATTCCATTGGGTTCACTCTTGGTCTGGCACATTCTATGAATTTGGGCAAATATGCAATGACATGCGTCTACAGTTTCATGTCCTAAACCTTCTTCTTCCCTTTACATGTTCATTTCTTCTTCTAACCTCACCCCTAGCAACCAGTGATCCTTTTACTATCTCCACAGTTTTCCTTTCCAGAATCCTATAGACAAATCAGACAGCAATTAGACTTTTCAGGTCATCTGCCTCCTATCAATAACATGCACTCATGAGTCCTCCACATCTGCCCATGGCTTTATGAAGCTCCTTTGGTTTTCACAGGGAGTCGTTCCAGTGTCTGGAGATAGCGCCATTCATCCATTCATCTACGGAGTTAACTGTTTCCAAGATTTGTCACTTAAAGAAAGCTGCAGTCATGAGGTGTCGTCAATTATTTGGGTAAACAATCACAGAGTGTGGTTGTCGAATAGTGTGATAACAGTATGTTGAATCTTGAAGAAACTACAGAACCATCTTCCAACCTGAGAGTCCATGCTAAATTCTCTCCTGGACCCATGAGAAGTCCTGCCTGTTCACATCCTCGGCAGCTTGTGGTATCGCTGTGTGTGTTTAAGGCTTGAGCCATTCGAATGAATTTATAGTGAAACCTCATCCCTGCTTAAACTTGAAATTCCCTAATGACATATGCAATCGTTAGTTTTCTTTATCAAATGGACTGGATTTAGAATTACCTTGGAAATTGTTGAGGTGTGTCTAGGTGTGTCTCAGAGTGCCACCTGAATGTGGGTGACACCATCCTTGGAACAAAGGGGAGAAAGAAGAAAGCAAGCTGAACACCAGCATCCCACATTTCTATGCTCTAGGACCACCATGACATAAACCACTTTGTTCTGCCATGTCCTCTTCTCCATGATGGAGTGGCACCACCATCCCCCACCCCTGACTATGAGCCCAAATCCACCCTTCCTCCTCTGAGTTGCTTCTGTCAGGCTCTCATCACAGGGACAACACTCAGCATATCATACTGAACACCTTTCCCAGGCACCACCTCTGCATCAATCCTCACCGGTGAGGCATCCGCCTGCTCACATCTTCTGCTAATGTTATAGCTTGGTTTGCAGGAGTTTCTTTTAGTGTTGAGTGTTCTTGTTAATTTGGATCACAATCCTTCATCAAATGTGTCTTTTGCAAATATTTTCTCCAGTCTCTAGCTCGTTTGCAAGTCCTCTTCATGCTTAGTGGGTTTTGGTGTTTCAAAGCATCCTGAGGGGCAGGGGAGATTGCTCAGGGCTTGCCTCCAAAACATTGATGTGTACAGCTTCCTAATGGAACGAGAAGGTTGATTTAGTTTCTACACTGAATTGTCAGAAAAATTAAAGTCTGGGGTTTTATTTCTGCTCCAACTGATGGCAGAATCTTGGATAAAATCATGTTTCTCTTAGAAATGAAGGTAATCTCAGAAAATGCATTTTGTTACGTCTCCGGGTTACATTTTTATAGAACTTTGGGTTTCCATAGTCAGCGGAATCTCATCATATACAAATTATCTCCCCTTTATTCTGGAGGGGGAGAGCTGAAACCAAAATGTGTTTTCAATAAAAGAGATTAGCATGAAAACTGGTGTGCATGACAAAACCTGCTAAGTCTGGCTTTATTGGAAAGTGGTTAAAAATAAGAAATCACCGCTGCTCTTTGAGGGTAGATACATTTCTACACATAAAAAAACATTGTTCCAGTCTTCATACAGCAGTGTATAACTAAAAAGAATAGAAATATTTATATCTACTATTATTGTATGCAAGCATAAAGAAATACTCAACAGATGCCTCTGAGCTTCCATGTTGGTCTGGGGTGTCATACTTTGTGACTTAAGGCACATATGAATACTCAGGGTGATTTTCAACCCAGCACAGAACATCCATCCTGGTGGCTGAATTAGCTTTAATATTTAATAAGCATTTCATGACTCCACAATGCAGTATCTCCATTAAGCATGGAAAACATGAATTGTTGTGTAAATAACATTATTTAATCCTATGTGTAAGACTATTTTGAGGGGTAAATTAAATAATGTGTACTTTTATAAAATTTTGAAACAGGGAGAAAACGTTTTCATTAGGAGTCTGCCGAGTCGATTTCCTTTCCCATGCTATCCTGAGTTTATTTTCCTGATATAAGTGCTGTCTGCAGAGGTCATATACCAACACTAACATTGCCAGTGCATGACTTACTCAGCAGCACTTGGGCCCTGAATAGCAGGCATTCTGGAACTGTCTAGGGATAACTTGGGCATTGTACAAGGAGAGTTAGGGTATAAAAACATTTGAGACTCTCAAATGATCACAACATAGAGTGGGCTAAAAGCCACCCTTCAATTACCCAAAGTTACAGGCATCAGTACACAGATCTGGGGTTTGGGTAATTGAAGCTGTCAGGTTTACCTAGACACAGTTCTGAATGAATAACCCAGAATTGAGACAGCCAGAAGCTGAATAAATCATGTGAGTTTTCCACCAGAAGTATTGTGTACTTCAATTATTCATGAGGCTTTGAATGTGAACACTTGACCTGTAAAATCTTAGAGGTCAGAAGACTTTGCTGCCACCCAAGACTCCAATAACTACCAAAATTATTTATTTCTTCTGCTGTATACATCAGCTGAAGTTGTTTTTCCTAAGCTTCTTTTTATCTCTTCCCATCAAATTAAAAAAAAAAAAGTTGCCACTTAAGGAATTCTGCCTTCTCTGAGAACGAATTCTTGGGAATTCTCAGGAGGTAACCTGAGACCTCCAAGAATAAGCAGCAATGGCCCTTGTGGGGAAAAGACTCCTTCAGGGCCCTGCCAGGCCAAAGAGAGACAGTAGCTCCAGTACAGACAGGGTCATACCACCCTGGGCTTCTGAGGCTCTTGCAACATAAGTGAATAGATTTTAATCTAAGACCAAGATGTAATTAAAGTCAGCACAGTGCAGAGAAAGAGAAGAAGCTCAAGCATGAGAAGAAACGGGAAGCAGAATGTCATGTTGAGAGATGAATAAGTCTAGACACAGTGCCTGAGACATGGTTCAGTGTGAGCAAGCTCTGCACAGTCAACAATTCAAAGTCAAGTTAGACATTTCAGAGACGCTTGGGTCAGCATCAGAGTAGGTAAGTATATGAATGGCAAGAGATACATGTTGGGTCACATAAGAATAGAAATTTATCCAGTGGTTTCCAGAGGATACCTTTTTTTTTCCATTGACAGTAGGCTATGCGAATAATAATAATAGCATCAATAATAAAGTAAAAACTGACATTTGCAGGGTACTTAACAAGTGTTAGGCACTGTTTTATGAGCTCTGGGCGGATGTCATGTCACATAGACACATGAGGTCATTCAATATCACATCAAGCCTCATAGTAGATACCAGCATTACCTTTCAGAGGACCACTTCTGGTCTTGCCCTTCATCATTCTTGATGCCAGACCCAATTCTCCACTGCAACTAACATAAGACATGACGACAAACACCATACCATACGTAACTTTCAGAACCATACGTAACTTTCAGAACCATACGTAACTTTCAGAAAGGTCATCACAGGAAGCCCCATAGAAAGTGGTTTGGGGGCATCTGTTAAGCCCTGTGTATGCCTCCAGGCCATTCAAGCTCCTCTGCTTACCAAATTCTTCACCCAACCAACGCATCTTTTCCTTGACCAGAAATTTATGGCCATGGAATTGAAGTGTCTTTTGCATTTTGTAAAGAATGCAATTAATTTCTCACCATGACATAGTTAGATGCGTATGATCACTTTCTGTTATAAAGGTGGGAAGGGAAGCCTGGGATGAACTTAGAAGTCTGTTTCCAGGATGAGATCTACAGTTGGCCTGGGACCATTTTCATTTTAAATATGGAAATGTCAAGGTCCTGGAAAATGCCACAGGCCTCAGCTCATTCTTCACTCCAGTGCAGTCATCGCTGTTGGTTTCCTAAGTAGGTCTCCAAAATGCTTAAATAGCAATTAGATAAATATTTGCTAAGTAAAAGGCTGGAGATAGAAAGGAGACAAAAAAAAGAGGGAAGGAAAGAAGAAAGGAAGGAAGGAAGGAACAGAGAAAAGAAAGGGAGATGGAAGGAAAGGAAAACGACAGAGAGAAAAGTAGCTTAGTGGTAACCAAGACTCTCATGAATGCTGCCGTCACATGATCTGTTATTTACTTCATAGAAAGTAGGAGCACTTAGTTGTTATCTTCAGATACCTTCCTAATCATGATTAACTCATGATGGTTACACAGCATTTGAACCTTAAATACCTGACCTGTCTCTATTGAGAACAGCACTATAGAGTGCTTATTTGCATCAGGGATATTAGAAATGGCAATTCACAAATGAAATGAGCAACATTTACCGCAGGGAAACAAGTCTAGACCTCTAGGAAGCCCAGCAGCTGGTCTTCCCAAATGCCATTCTTGACCTCTGCTGCAGTCTGGAGTCTAACACCTGGAGGACAGTTTGGTCCTCTCATCCCACCTGGACAATGAGCCCCTGAAATAACATGCAGTCTGGCTCCAGACACCTGCCAGGTAGGTGGTTCGATGGAAGCCAGGGTCTTGGGAAAGAGACCGGGCCCTCAATGACTGACTAAAATAGCAGGGGAATGGCTGTTTGCGGCTGCTTGCAGGTAACTGTTTGCATAAGTGGAGGCACGTTTGCATTATGATATTGCACCTAGTAGCAAGGCTGTAGAGAAGAAAACCTATGGCCTCTAGGTGCCCCAATTTATTGAAGGCTTCTCATATCTCCCACAGTAAATATTCTGCTTGTGATAGTTCATGATATTACAGGTCTGTTCCCACCTAAGGTCTACTCTTATCAGCTGGCTAACACACACACACACACACACACACACACACACACACACACACACACAAACTAGAAAAACAAAACAGAAAATTTGAAGAAATCTTCTGGTGAATCATACATATAACTTACCTGCTTCAGCCTGAATGACTTTAAGCAGTTGTCTATAAAATAAGGCTTTCACAAAAGCTATCATGGATAAGCTCTTGAAGAAGAATATGATGAGCTATGGTGGTAGTTAGCCAACATCTAATTAAAATGGAAGAGCCTGAAAATGGCTTTCTTATTATTAGTGGGACTATTAAAGATGACAGATTGCCCTAAATGCCCTGCTCCAGCAGAGGACATCCTCTTTGCTTCTGGGAAAAGGAGAGCTAATCAGAACAAAATATGGCTGTTAAACATCTCTCCCAAGTCCACATTTGGAGATTTGTGTTTCCTTCATTGATTCTTTCAACACTTCTCTCTCTTTTGCCAACACACTAAAACTCTTGTCAGGCCAGAAATTCAACTTCTATAAAAACAGTAGCTCTCTCTCTTCACTATAAAACATGTAATTGAGTTAATATTTCAAGGTTTTCATTACCATCATAAGGAAGCATTAATGGTGAGAGAGAAAAAATACAATCAGTCAGCAAAAAATTCTATTACTTTGTCTTTAGTGAATGTACTCATTACATCCTTCCTTAGGGGGATCTCATTTCCTGAAGGATCCAAAGGATGATGGGGTAAGAGTGACAACAGATAAATACATGATCCAAATAGAGGGAAAGATGACCCACAGCAAACACACTGACGTGTATCCCCTGGGTAGACTTCCTACCCACTTAATAGACTTTACCCAGAAGAAATGGGTAAAGCTTATTTCCACACAAAGGCTGACCATCTGCATTCTTTTGCAAGTTGTACTTCAAGTGTACATTGTACCATTTTGATATCGTATGTTTAATATTTTGCTTACTGAATATTTAAAATGTCTACAATTCTCTATGGGGTGTGGCAAACGCTCAGGCACTTGGGAAAGCACTGGCTTACCAAAGCCAAAAACCAGAAATTCCTCCAGGGATGCGTTGGGCTGAAACCTTGTCACCAAAGCACAGAAAATTTGAATGTAAAACATAGATAGTTCTGAGCTTCTATGCTGAGAAATATGGAAACTGAGTGTTTCCCTTCTGCCCTCCATTGTAAGGCCTTCACAGGATTCCCTTCTAAGTAGCCCATGGATCTGTTGTTTGAAGGATTCAATCTCAGCTTTAACCATAAATTTCGCATAGAAATAATAGCACTTTGTATAAAGACTAGGTTCAAGTGAAGAAAGAGTACACAGGGGTGATGGGGCCACTGCGTGATCTGAGCTTCTCAACTTTTTTTTTTATTGTCCATAATGTGTTACATTATTTAGTGGGCAAACAATGAATTGTTATCCCCAATTCCCTGATGCCCCCCCATCCCCAATCAGCTGGATATCCTTCTCCATGGGTCATCTGGATCAGTCCTTATGATAGGGGACCATGGATATCTTAGTATGCAGCCCGGTCCTCCTGGCCCAAGTGTGTTGTTACTGAGGGGTGCCATGCCTCTGGATAGTCTCCCCCACCACAGCTCTGACAGGCTTTCCGCCCCCTCGTCTGCTCAGTTCCCTGAGTCGTGGTGGATGAGTATTAAGGCTGCTTTAATGTTGTGACCTTAGGGGTCTTTGTGTCGAAAATCGTTGGTTTCTGTCTCACTGGCTTATCCTGTGTTCATTGAATGGCTGTGGCTGTGGGTCCCTTATTCATCACATCATTCTCTGCGGGGTTCCATATGGATCCTCCACAATATGGCTGTGGTGGTTCATCTCTTGCCAGGATCTCAGCTATCAGCCTACGGTCGATTGGTAGGGTTAGATGGGCTACAGCTCTCTCACTGCATCCTGAAAAATACAAACACATTCTCCATCGGAGAGTGAGATCAGTGTAGGTTAACAAATATACACAATTCTGGATTACCTAGATTCTATTTTTAGTAGTCTCCCAGTCACTTGCTCCCATAGTGCATCTTGTTTTGGGAGCCTAAAAGTACGGGATCCGGTGCCTATCGCCCTGAATCCCTAGTTCCAAACAAGGGGTCCCCTTCACTGAGTGGAAAATTGGTCGAATTTGAAAGCTGTTGATTGTCTCCCCCAGGCCGAGGCTCCTCCATTACACCAAGTGCTCCTTTGTTGGTTCGCTGTTCCCTCCCAGTAGGAGGTGTGGTCAGCCTACTCATGGCCACAGACTGTTTCATGTCAGTGGTCTCTGTTTACTCCAGCTGTCGTTGATCAGTTTCCCCTGGAAGCTTGTGCAGTGCCTTCCTAACTACACTAACTGCCTTCTGGGGGCTGGATACCATTCCAGACCTTGAAGGGTCTCTCGATGCTGATCTATGGCATTCTGTGGTTTCTTCAGCAACAGGGTTTTGCCTCAGGCCTGGGGAGGGCACTCAAGAACTTTGACAGAATTCTGTCTTGTTGTTGGAACCTCATGGGTCGCTTTGGTCACCAGCTCAGTGAGGGAAGGAACCAGTGGTTGGAACCAGGGGTTGTCAGACTGATCTAATTATTCACAGGCTTAGACTCTCTCCCCTACCACTCATGGCCCCTCTTGCCAGTCGACATCCACTACTTGCTCAATAGGTTACAGTATGCTCATGAGGATTTTATGTTTTTGAACTTAATTTGGTTTAGCCTCACGCTTAAGCCATTCCCCTCCCCCATCCCTTACCCCTCATTCATAACCTCTCACTTCTTTCTACTAGTCCGCGTAGAGTTTATGGTTATCCTGGTTAAAGACCGCATATGAGGGAGAATATGCGGCGTTCAATTCTCTGTTCTTTTGAGTGTTCACTTAGTAAGATCTGCTCGAAGTCAGACTATTTTTTCCTAAATTTCGATATGACATTTTTCCTTTCAGCTGAGTAAAATTCCATCATGTAAATATACCACAGTTTCGCTGTCCATTCCTTCATGGGTAGGCATTTGGGTTGATTCCAATTCTTGGCTATTATGAATTGAGCTGCTATAAATATAGTTGTACGAATGTTTCTGTGTCGAGATGTGACATCTTGTGGATAGATGCCTAGTAGAGGGATAGCTGAGTCCATTGGTAGTTCTATGTCCATTCTGTTCAGGAGTCTCCACACTGCTTTCCATAGCAGTTGAACAAGTTTGCAATCCCACCAGCAGTGAATGATGGTTCCTTTTTCCCCCCGCATCCTCGCCAGCAACGATTATTGTTGGTTTTCTTTATGATTGCCATTCTGACTGGGGAAAGGTATTATCTCATTGTGGTTTTGATTTGCATTTCCCTGATGCTTAAGGATGTTGAGCACTTTCTTAAATGAGTCAAGGCCATTTGTGTTTCCTCCTCTGTGAATTCTCTGTTGAGATCAGTGCCCCATTTTGTGAGGGGCAGTTTGCCTTTTTGTTATTAATTTTTTGAGTTCTCTGTAGGTTCTGGAAACTAGGCCTCTGTCTGAGTTGTAGCTGGCGAAAATGATCTCCCAGTTTGAAGGGGTCTATTGACTCTGAGAACGATGTTTTTGTCTGTACAGAGAGCTTCTCAACTTTTTAAGCCAAAGACTATGGATGGAGAAAGTGGACAAGGTGGGATTCAATGGAAATGCGGTTTTCAAAGAAGGTGGTTGGAGGCAACAGTTTTCTGAAGATCGGGCCACTCAGACCACATTCCATAGCTGCTCCAGTCACATGGCAAAGAAGGAGATACATATGTGGACTCGGAAAGAATCACCATGAACTGGACAGACACCCTTGAGGGAAAGATGAAGACATGCAGGGAGAAGAGAGGAATATCTGAAGAAGAGCTTCCCAACTTTTAAAGGTTGTCCAAAAAGAAGCTTCTACCGTACAGGCTCTGACCAGAGCTGATCAGACAGGGCCTGGAAAACCTCTTGTCTTAGATGCTACTAGGGGACTTCCCAAGCTCCTCCTGCAGACGCAGCTGATGTCTCTTGAATTCCTTCTGTCATTACCTGTAAAATACGCTGTTGCTTCATCTGGTCGGTTTTATGATATTCTGGAGCTCAAGTATATATCAGAAAATTAAGTATCGACAATAAGAAGGCAGCATAATAAAAAGCAGGACTCAGAGTGGCTGTAACAACTGAGGCTTATTTTTCTTTGCTGACAGGAAGTTCAGGGACAGGTGAAGTTGTCATTGGATTGACCAGGATGATAGCAGATAACAAGTTCCTGGATGTACAAGACGCATCTCATACCCTCCAGACTAGTTTTCATGTGCAGAAGAGACTGTTCATGGGTGTGCTTTGGCTACTAGATTAGTATTCAGGATGCTAAACATATGCATACTTAAGCTTTCAGCTACATTTGTTTTATTTATAAGCTTAAAAAGTTAAGGGCTCTGAATAAGTTCAGTAGAGTTAGCAAACTTCATTATACACCTCAAGCACGTTTCACTGCACTATGTTTTATATACAGCCATTTCCTGTGAGAACAAAATTTTTCAAGTAGCTAAAAATCCTTAAAAGGTCTAATAAATTAAATCACACATGTATTTGGTTGAAAATGGCCTGAAATGTCCTCATGTGATATTGTGTGGATGTGTAGAGTGGATGCGGTATAATGCATGACCTGTTGTGTAGACATGTGTGTGCAGATGCCTGTGCCCTGGGCATTTGTGTGGAAGAGAGGAGATTCTCAGGTATCCTCCTTTTCTGGCTCATCCCTTGTTTCCTTGAAATTTTTACCATTTTTTGTTTCTGTTAGCAAGTGCTAGTGACTGTCCAGTCTCCACCTCCCACAGGATTGGAGTTACAGGCATGTGTCCATACCCAGCTGTTTACCTGGGTACTAGGATATCAAACTCATGCCTGTGCACAAGGGCTCTTCACAGCTAATCCATTTTTCCAGCATAAATGAAAACTTTATTTTCTTACAGCCATAATAGAGGCATAATTGATAGAGATACCAAATTCTATGTCTTCAGTGTGCACACCTGATGAGCTTGGACAATGCTAACACCTGTGATGTCATCATGGCAATTAAAAGATATATACAACATATATACAACAAAATGTCTTTATGTTCCTTGGGGGTTTTGTTCATACTTTATGATAGGAAATTTTAACATTAGACTTGAAGTGAACAGTGTTATGTTTCCGAACTATGGCTTCAATATCAACCAGCAGATATCTAGAAACTATTCTTCTATTATAAATAAAACCTTCCCTCATGGAACAACCCCACATCTGTTCTATCCCCCAGATTCTGGCAAGAACTCCCTACCATGTTCTCTACTTCTCTGAGTTGTATTGTTGTAAATTCCTCATATAAGTGGATTTATGTAGTAGTTAACCTTCTACGAATGGCTCATTTCACTTAGTATGTTGTCCTGGTTTGTTCATATTTTTTAAAATTTCAGGATTTCATTCTTTTTTCAGGTTAAGTAGTATTCTGTGCATGTAATACAGTTTCTTTAAATTCCACCTATTAATAGATAGTTATTAGTTGTTTCCAGATCTTGACTATTGTGACTAATGCTACAATGAATATGGAAATGTTGATATCTCTTCAAGCCCCTAATTTAAATTATTTTGAGTAGGGCTGAAGAAATGCTTTAGTGGTTAAGACATTTGCCTACAATGCAGAAAGACCAGAGTTCAACTACCCAGTGCCCATGTAAAGCCAGATGCACAAGAGGGCCCATGTGTCTGGAGGGCTGCTCTCTCTCTCTCTCTCTCTCTCTCTCTCTCTCTCTCTCTCTCTCTCTCTAATAAATAAATAAAATATCAAAAAATAAATTATTTTGGGTATATATTCAAGAGTGATATTGGACATTTTTTTACAGAAATAAAGGAGACAATCCTAAAATTCACATGCAACCACAAAAGACCTACAACAACTGATGTGACCTTGAGATAGAAAAATAAGCCCAGAAGCATTACTTCTTTTTAATTTCAAAATATAGTATAAAACTATAGCAATTGAAACAGTATGGTATTGGCATAAAGACACACATAGAGACTATAGGACCAAATAGATCCTAAAATTAAACTGACTCACATATACAAATTTTTCTTTAACAAGGATGCTGGTCATCTATGTAGGGAAATGAAAGTCCTTTAACAAATGGTGTTGGGAGAACTAGATACTCCCATGCAGAAAATAAAGTAAAATTGAATCCTTGGTTATACTGCATACAAAAATAAATGGACTTAATGCCCTATAAATACTTTCACAGACCTGGAACTGCAAAACTCCTAAAAGGGATTATTATTATGATTGGGATGTGAAATGTTTCACGCAGGCTAATGTGCTTGAATATCCAGTCTCCAGCTGGTGGCACTGATGGGGATGGATATGAGGGACTGGGAACCTTCAGAGGTAGAACCTTACTAGAGGAAGTCTATCATGGGGCAGGGGTGGGGTGGGGTTGAAGTTTTCTAGTCCAGCCATTTCCTCTTCACTGTCTCTTCCTGTGGCTGCAGTGTGGCCAGACAGCCTCTTGATCTGCCTGCCGTGTCTTCCCACCATGGTCAACTGCACCCCTGCAACTGTCAGCCAAAGCAAACCCTTCCTTCCAGATGCTGCTTCTTGTCAGCTATTTGATCACAAGTAAAGTGACTCACATGATATCTTCAAAACTCGATTCCAGGGCCCTGTTTCAGATTGCAACTCAATACTTTTGAGGGCTCCTTTGAATTTGTAAGCTTCTCAATAGACTACTTGTGGCCATATTTCAGAACCTTCCTTCATTAAGCCCAGAATAACCCTGATCATTTCCTGAGTCAGCTGAGTTTGATTCCCAACTTCCCTGTGGACCTGATGCTGGTTTAATCTGGAAGTCAGAGAAACTTCTTCCAAGGTCATGATAACGGAGTGACCCAATCCAGGTCACTTGTACATTCTGAAATTTTTGAGAGCACAAATAGGAAAGATATATTCAATTCTGTGTAGAAAATATGCACGGAGCAAAGGAGATAGTTTCGTTGATAAAGCGCTTGAGTCCACTGGCTCAGCCTCTGATGAGGGCAGGAGACACCATGATGATATCACAGGACCGAGAAAACAGTCACATCACACTCAGCCAAAACTCTGAGAGAGAGGCTTAAAAGACTAGGGGAGTGACCTCAAGAGCACACCTTTAATGACCAAAGGACCTGTGATGGTGGGTTTTGTTGTCAACTTGATCTTTTGAATTACCTTGAGTGGGTCTCTGAGGTTGCTCACAGGAAGGCAGCCCTCTCAGAAGGGGACAGGATGTAAGGAAGCTCAGGAGAGCTAGAAACAAACTTTCCTTCCTGGGAGGGCAGTGCAGGAAGGAAATTCCAGAGACTCAGGAAGCCATTAAGTCTGTGATAGGGCTGCAAGACCCCAGCCTACAGCTATATAAAGAGGGAAAGAAAAATCTCTTCTTGGCCACTTCTCCCCCTTAACCCCCACTTGTTTTACTAGAGTGTGTGGTGCTGGTGATGGATTTCTCTCTGTGTCTGGACCTGTGAAAGTGGGGGGCAGTCTCTTCCACTATTATGGAACGTCCCCTGGATCTGTAGCTTCAATAAATCCTTTCCTCCCATAACTGTTCCTGATTTTAGAGCTCTCTTAAGAGTGCAAGATCTTTGAGGCAGTAATTATGTTGTATTTATCGTTGTGGCATTTATATAAAGGGTAGCCAGTAAAGGTTTACTGTATGAGTAAACGAAGAGTGACTACTGACTACTGCAGATTCATCCCAGCTTTGTGCAGCTGTGATAGGACCTCCCACTGAACCCTACTCATAAACACTCACATCAATTTAAAATACACTCACACTAGGGACCAAGCGTTTACATATGGCCCTGTTAGGAAGACCTCTCCAAATTCTAGCATGCAGTATTTTTTAATTTATTTTTATGATTAGTAAGTAGAAACTTTGTATGTACAAGTCTTATGTTGGTGCTTCCATTTCTCTCCTCCTTGCCCCCAACCCACTAAGAGCCCTCTTCTGTGGGAATGCTGGAATTCTCCATGGGATGGAGGGCTATGAGTTGTACCAGAAGCAGACTATTTTGGGGTGGGGGATGATGATGTGAAGGGGGTATTGTTTCTGGATATTCACCACACCGTGGCTCTTATAATCTTTCTACCCTCTCTTCCATGAAGTTCCCTGAGCCATGGTAGGTGAGTTTTAAGTCTGCTTTCGTGTTGAGGACTTAAGAGTCTCTGGGTTTTTGCTTTGGACTGTTTTTGAGTATCCTCAGTGTCTGTCTCCATGTTGTCAGGCATGCTGGGAGCGGTACTCTTGCTCACCTCACCACTGCATGAAGTATTTTAACTCTCTCTTCTACTGGCTTCTTTCTCACTGTATTTAAACAAGCCTTTACCTCTTAAACAGAGAGAGTAAACTCCTCAAGGCCAGTGATGTCCTTTTCTAGTGAGCCCTTGTCTTCCTGTGGGCAATGCCTCATAGTGTGACTCTCTCCAGCTCCTCCCCTCTCAAAACTCCCTCAGAAGACAGACAGTAGAAAGGAGACCATTGTGCAGGAGGAGGGACAGGAGCATGAGGACAAGGGGGAACAAGAGAGGATAATGCATGCTGTGGATAGGAGCAAAATGCAGGATATGCATGTGTGATGACGTCATAATGAAGTCCCTTATTTTGTACTAATTTTTTTAAAAGTCAAATGTAGATAGTTAAATGCCGATCATGCTGGACTTTCTCCCTGTTCAGTCTCATGGATCTTCCTTTGTCCCCGCCACCTACCCCCTTGGCATCATTCTCTCCTGAGTGCTCCTGCCTCTCTGCTGCCTCTTTCCCAGCCTTTTTGTAACTTTCTCTCCTCCCAGTCTACAAATACTGGACCCTCCTTGGTTCTGTCTTTCATCTCCTCACCATGGACATTCCATGGCATCTTACCACTATCTATATGTTGGCATTCCAAAATCCAGGCCCTCAAGCCCTCTCCCAAGCTCCTGTCCCTCCTGGCCTCCATCCCCGCCCTCAGTACACCCAACCACCTCCCACATATCCTTCAGGGTTCAACTCCCACATCAGCTCACAGAGAAGTCCTCCCTGACTACCTCTGTTCAGAGGTTCTCTTTGTGAAAGCAGCTGTCAGTCTGTAGAGAAAGAGGGACCTGATTTTGAGAGCTCTCTTAAGAGTGCAAGATCTTTGAGGTAGTAATTATGTTGGATTTATCTTTGTGACAGTTATATAAAGGGTAGCCAATAAAGGTTTACTGTATGAGTAAATGAAGAGTGACTATTGACTGCTGCAGACTCCTTGTATTTTGTTGGGTAATGCAGCAAAACACCATGCTAGGATTCCTTCCTCCTATATTTTTAGGCAGGAAAGGCATGCTAGAGACTCATTTGTGAGACATATCTGTTCCTGAGGTAATACACAACCGATGACATTTACTGCTCAGCCCAAATAATAAATATTATTTATATACGGTTTTGTACAGAAAGAATCATATCCTGTCATCTGTTGTTTTAAGCTGATGTGTGGTGTCCCTATATACTTCCCCCAGACTTCTTGTGAGGTCATTGGAAAGAGGAAAAAGTAGAGAAAATGGGGTTGTAATTATTAGTTGTTATATTATGTATCAAAAAATATACTGGCTATGGACCAGAAATATCCAAGGTCCCCAAGGACTATCACAACAAGAAATCAGTAGCACCCAGAAAACTGAAGGAGAAGGGAGAAGAGAGCCAACAGAAGTACAGGTGACGATAAAAGTCACTGCCAGGCATAAGCGATGCTCATGGAAAGACAGAAACAAGGCAAGAGAGACAAATTGAACAACCTCCACTCCTGCCTCTCTCCCTTCAGTCCCCACCCCCCAAGTTAACTTCCCTCTGGGAACCCATTGGTGCTGGGCTGAGACTTAGAAACCAGGGAACTCCCAGCGGTGCCCACATAGGAGTGCCAAAATCAGCACTCTGCACACTTTTTATTCCAGCAGCTCAGTGTAGAGTGCTTATGGAAAGTTCATGCAGGTCACAGCTCAAACAAAACGAAGTAGGCAATGATCCATTCTCAGAAGCAGGAGAAAGCTTGGCTAACTTGAGGCCAAGATGAACACCAAGAGCTGCAGAAGAGACACCCAGAGCTGCTCCCAGCATTCCAGGATCAGGAGCAGGGGTCATTCTTCTCCAAAAACGGTGTCAGCAGCCTCACAGAGTGTTCTGCAAGCACAATGCTGTTGTCTCCTCAAGCTCAAAGACACCATCAGGGACCAGAGGGAAAGGGAGTTCTAGGTGCAGTTATATTCTGAGGCTAGAGCGGGGTCATGTAGAACAGAAAGTGGAAGCTGAAGTGGATCCTTAACCAGTTACTTCTTTGACTCTCCTGGGCTTCCCAGGGGAGTAACCACAGTGGGAACAATGAAGGAGGCGACCGCTGCCCACGGAGCCCTTGGTTTTATTCGTATCAATGAAGTAAAAAGCACGACCCATGGAGGAGGTTATCCAGCAGAGTGGGGAGGGGAGGGCAGCGGGGAATTGGGGATAACAACTCATTGTTTGCCCACTAAATATTGTAACTCATTATGGACAATAAAAAAAGCCTCCTAGAATGGAATCTTTTTAAAAATAACCCGTATTAATTGTATGTCAATGCAGCTCAGCGTAATACATACATATATATATATATATATATATATATATATATATATATATATATATATATATATATATATGCACACAGCATATACTGATTAAATCCAATAGCCTTCTGGCCTTTGTAATTTCTAGTTCTCACTAATTTAAAGCTTCCACAAAATGAGAGAAAATCTTGAGTACTTGTCTTTCTGTTTCTTGCTTCTTTCCTCATTTAACATAATGTCTCTAATTCTATCCATTTTTTTCTGCAAAAGCCAGGATTTAATTTTTCATGGCCAAATAATACTCTGTTGTGTATCTAGGTACCCAATTTCTTTTATTCATCTACTGGTGGACATATAGAATGATTCCATATCATAGCTTCTGAGAATATGGGCCTAGCAAGCATGGGCATGACATTTTCTTTTCCTTGGAACATACACTCAGAGGTGCAGGAATTGAATTGTGCAGAGATGGGGCTTTAGTTTGCTGAAGAACTATGGTGACTATACGAATTTATATCCCCATCAATCATGTATAAGAGTTTCTTTTTCTCCATATCACCAGGAAATAATTGATTCTTAACCAGCCCTGCAGATTAACTCTTCACTCCCTCTCCACAATGCTGGGTGATACCCAGTGTGCTCTCTCTCTCTCTCTCTCTCTCTCTCTCTCGCTCTCGCTCTCGCTCTCGCTCTCGCTCTCGCTCTCGCTCTCGCTCTCGCTCTCGCTCTTGCTCTCGCTCTCGCTCTCTCGCTCTCTCACTTGCTCGCTTGCATAGGCTCAGTCAATTCTGCACTCACTGATCAAGTAGTCAACTTCCCAAGAATCATTACCTCTGTTCCCAAACCTGTTGATGTGCTTATTGTTGTTCCCAAACAAGTTTATGTGCTTATACTTGGTAATTATTAGGTCAACTATAAATATAACTGCAAAAAAGAAAGAACTGTTTGACTTTCTTCTCTTCTTCTTGCCTGAACTCACTCTAGAGATGATCTCAACAAGTTTTGTGACTATAACTATTGTTAATAGGTTTAGAAATTGTGAAGGTAAATCTCCTATCTGAATGATTCCTGGCATTTCCTCTTGAATGTCTGATAGATATCACTGTGTCGTGTGTTCAAACCTCAGCTCCTGGACTCCATTATTATGACCACCTTATGCACACAAAGCCTCACCCATGTCAGATCATGACAGTTCCACCCTGTGACATATCAGCCCAAGCCCCTTAGATTCATCCTTGATTTCTTCTTTTCTTTCATATCTCATATCCAGTCACTCAGAAAATCAGTGGTTTACACCATCCAATATATCCAAAATTTTAAACCATCACTTCTTATCTGAATTAGTGCAATTGCTCTCTAACTGGTGCGATCCTTATAACGGAACATATCATTCCTCTGCTTAAATTACAGGCTCCCTGCTTCTCCCAGAGTCCTCATAGTGCAAGACTCTCCAGAGGCCAAGTCCATGGGGCCCTCTCTCAGGGCATTTCTAATGCCTTTTCTCTTCGTGACTCTGTTCCCACCACACCGCCCCCTATGTTTTCTTTGCACACCTCAGCACAGGTCCAAGCTAGAGCCTCAGGTCCAGGTACTTCTCTTCCAGATGTCATCCGGGTCACTCCTTCTCCTGTCACCTTTGCTCACGTCAGCCCTTCGTCACCGGTGACATTGGAATCACACACTCTCCCCCACATTCCAGATCTCTCCCATCTGACTCTGCTTCCCCCACACCTTTTTATCCTTTATTAATTAGTTAATTTTTTTAACACATGTTCTAGAATGTTCCTTCCCATCTCCCTGGCTCCCCTTTCCTGAGGGCTCTCTTCAGTAGGGTTGCTGGGGTTCACTGTTCCCCCACATCTTGGAGCATCTTTTAATGCACTTTACAGTTTGAATGTGTACCGGGCATATTGATTGATGTTTATATTTAATAGAATGCTAGCTGCCCCTAGGTTCTTAATTGTAGCTGTTTTCTTCACTGATATAGGTGAGACAGTCGATGATGTAATACAGGTTGAAATATTTATTGATTATATAAATAATTAACAGAATGGTTTAAGAAAGGCAACCTATTATTTGGGGGCTGGGGAGATGACTCAGTGAATAAAGTGTTTTCTGCATAAATGTAAGGACCTGAGTTTGGATCCCCAGAACTCATGTCGAATAGACCATGGTAACTCACCTCTGTAATCCTACAGATTCCTTAGAAACTCATTGGCCATTAAGCCTGATGTCCACAGCAGCAAATAACAGAGATACCCTGCCTCAGAACAAGATAGGAGGTGAGGATTAACACCAGAGGGTGTCCTCTGACCTCCATACAGGCCCACACCCACATTCTCACATAAACATGCACACAAACATGCACACGAATACACACATGCACATCATGTACACACGCACAATGATAAAATATTGCAATATTTGAGCTGGGCCTTGTGATGCATACCGGTACCAGCTACTTGGGAGATTGAGGCAGGAAGACCGCAAGTTCAAGATCAGCCTGAGCTACAGGGTAAGTTCAAGATGAATTTGGGCAGCTTAATGAGACCCTGCTATAAAATGAAAAGTAAAAAGAGGGCTAGGGATTATAGCTCAGTAGTACAGAGCTTACCAGGCATATGCAAAGTTCTGATTTCTATCCCCTGCACTAAAGAGAGAGAGAGAAAACAAAGATTTTTTTTTTACGTTTGTTCTTGATGTGTGTTACTCTAGAGAGAAAGAAAGATACAATGGAAGGAAGGGAGGGAGAGAGGAGAGGAAGGAAGGAAGGAAGGAAGGAAGGAAGGAAGGAAGGAAGGAAGGAAGGAAGGAAGGAAGGAAGGAAGGAAGGGGAAGGCTTTGTAAATACTTTGTTGCTTTTTGGTAATAGCTTTGTTCTTGATTGCATGTTTCTAAATCACCATTATTAGTACTGATTTTATTTCATCTATTCAGTCCTGAGAGGGAGAAAATGATGGAGAAAAGAGAAAGCAAAGGTTGTGAAATTTCTGGAAGGCAGAAAATTTTACAAGCCCAGGATGTAACCGCACTTAGAACTACTGAATGAAATAAAAAAAAAAATGAGTTTGTTCATCAGAACATAAAAATAAAATAGGAGCCATCTTTTTAATGTAGGTGAGTCCTTATAACTCTTTTTAAATACTCTATAAAATTATCATCCTTTCAGCTCCAGGTCTGGGAGATTTTTCCCTTTTAAAATTCTTCTGTAAAAAAAGTCACAAATCTAATAGGACAAGAACTCTTAAAACCACAGATATGATTAAGGCCCAGTTCCCTAATAAATGTGCAAAAAGACACTTGTCAGCCCTTGAAATAATGAGCTGTGATCTATGATAGATGTGCCAATAACATATTTTCCAGGGCAGCATATTTCAGATTTGTAGGAAATAGTTGGATCTCAGCAGGACCTTATTTTTACACAAATTACTTCTAAACTCCAAACACATCTAAAATTAATTTCTTTCATCACATTAACACTGGGCTGTTAATCACTAGACTGTGTGCTGCTGTCTGACAGACATAAAAATTTGATTTGCATTTGTAAGAGGAGGAAGGCACACATAAAAGAAGCATGTTCCTTGCGTGAAATAAACTGGTGCATATACCAGTTCATGTAATATATTGCTTGTTTGCTAATCAGAGATGATTAGAAAGGTGAGTAAAATAATGGTCGATGAATGTCAAATTAAAAATCTGGCCTATCTTTAAGAGCTTGCATGAATTAAGAATAATATAAAATGTTCCATGCATTGACTTGTGTACAGGGAGCCTGATCTGGATACACATGAAGTGTCCATGTCGGGCATATAGAACTAGTGAGTGGACAAGGCACAGCTTGTTCCCGCCCACCACATGGTACTGAACAGCTTGGTGTGGAGGTTCCTGTAATGCAACAAGTCACATTATTCAGGGTTCTCTAGACGAACAGAACAGAATAGAATGAAGATTCTATTCTACTGTAAAGGGGATTTATTACATTGGCTTATACACTACAAGCTGGTCAATCCAGTGTCATGGTTTGATCCAGCTGTCCTCCACAAACAAATGAATGTGTTCTCAGTGATTGATCCTCAGCTGATGGCAGTTTGGGTTTTACAACCTTTCTGGAGCTGTGTTGTCAGGGGCAGGCTTATAAGGCAGGGGTTATAAGCCAGCTTCCCCTTGCCAGTGTCTGGCACACCTTCCTGCTGCTGTTTCCAGTGCTGTGGTGGAGGTGATGTCCATCCCTCTGCTCATGCCATCATTTTCCCTGCCAGGATGGAGTCTCCCCTTGAGTCTGTAAGCCAAATAAACCCATTTCTCCACAAGCTGCTTTTGTTTGGGTTCTTTCTGTGCAGCAACTAGAAAGCTTACTGCAATATCCAGCAAAGGATATTGGAGAGGTGGAGAACCTGGTTTCTACTCTGTCCATGAGGCTACATGCCTCATTGGTCCCGGCCTGGCACTGAAGGCCTAGAGCAGCTCATCTTCAGTGCACGTTGGAAGGCTGAAGAAGCCGAGTTCCATATGGGAAGGATGGTAACAAGAGGGTAGACATACTCACCAGCAAGTAGCAAAGGCAGCTATGCACAAAGAGCCACATTTTTCTGGAACCTCCAGGCTGCTCCTGGAAAGGCTGCCCCCCAGGGAGGCTTTTCTCCCTCAGTTAACCCTGCCTGGAGCTGCTCTCACAGACTTTCCCAAGAAGCATGACTCTCACTCGGTTCCTGATCTAATCAAGTTGACAACAGAAATAACCATATTCCAGGAATAGATGGAAAGGATCCTATGGCAAGTGAGATCTAGGCGCCTAACAGATCTAAGAACTCAGGACAAGACAAGACTGATTGGTCAGGAATAGAACCATCTGGAAAGATGGCTCAGTAGTGCCCTCTCAGGATCCCCCCAGTCTTTGGGTTTCTAACCTGGATGAGGTCTTGTCTATGTGATGAAGAGATAAGGCAGGAAAGAACTGTGCTCCAAAGGTAATCAGTATGCATTGCCAGGTACATGTGGGCTGAATCCTGAGCAAGTCTGCTTAAAAGAAGCACAATATGAAACTGGGTAAAGGGCTGGAGAGACGGCTCAGCAGTTAAGAACACTTCTTGCCCAAGCCTGAGGGCCTGAGGGGACCCAAGGGAGTCTGAAACTACCCATTCAAATTTCCAGAACATGCATAAACAGATGTGTGCAACTATGTGAGTCTGTAACCCCAGCCCTGTGGAGGGAAGCAGAGACCAGAGAATAACCCAGGATCCTTGGGTGGGGGGAGGAGAACAGCAAGCTTTGAGCAAGAGACTCTGGCTCAAAATGAGGACGGAGTGTCTGTCAACTCCAGCCAACACAGGGAGAGTCCCACCCACACAGGTGAGTGCATGGGACGCTCCAAGAATACCTACGTGTGAATACACCACACACACATACCACATTACACACATGCAAAGTAATTCATTCATTAAGTTTAAAATTCTATTTAAGTTTAAAAATCTATTGACTCAGTGGAGGGTGTAATGCCAAGAGACAGGTTGTAACACCCTGGCAGTGGCCCAGGACAGGTGCTAACTCAAGACAAACATGGTTCCTAGAGACATGGAAAAGCCACGGCCCCGACAAGAGGCCCATGCTAGCAGGTGGTGAGGCTGATGGAATGGATTTGCTGTGTGGAGTCAGAAGACCCAGCCTATGACTGGGGTCTTTGGGGATGTCAGGAACACCAAGGCCACGGGAATGTGCAGGCAAGGATGCCTCTGTGTCACAGGGTGGGGGGAGGTTCCCTGCAGGCTGAGGCTTACAGTAGGAGAACCTGTCACAATAAAGACAGGAAGCCAGCACAAGAGCCTGAGGTTTCCCAGGGACTGTCAGGGTACAAGTGGCAGCCAGGGACCACTGTTATATCGAGGAGTTAGTTATGAGGCTGCTGCTTATGCTGAGCCAAAATAGATGGACAAAGAAGTCAAGGGTGACCAGACAACTGAGAGCAGTCACCCCAATAAATGGTAGCAAATCCCTTTCACAGATTCTGGCTGTGAGCAAATTTTCAGACATGGGAACTATGAGCTAATATAATAATAGGTAAATATAATAATATAATATAATGTATAATAGATAATATTCTATAGAATATTTAATACAATACCTATAATATGTTAATAATATAATAATATGTAATATATAATAATAGGTGGCCATGTGGCTAGCAGGAAGGATCCCACATTACCATGCCAAACACATAATGGAGTGATTCTTCCCTCTGGAAGTCACCTGCAGCCATTTAGATGAGAAACTGAACAGTGGGGGAGGTGTGCTACTCAGCTATCTCAAGGTCATTGGCACCCAGGACCAGAGTTGACGGCAGTGCTCAATGCCTGCCGCATCATGGGACATCCCTCCAGGTGAGCGTGAGGCCACACGGAAGCCAGGTAGCCAATGGAATCTTTTTGTTGACATGTCCAACATTGTTGACATCTAAATGTTCTCAGACCCATGGAGATCCTTTGTCCAGTCCTAAAGTTATCACTGAGATCAGATCATCCCGCCTGGGTGCTGCCAGCTTGCTCTGTGTAGGAAACCTATCAGAATGACAAAGGTGAAATTGAACCTCTGAAACTGATCCCATCTGGCCAGGGGAAGAAATGAAGAAAATATTGGGTTGTGGGATGACTGATTCAGTAAAATGTTCGCCACACAAGCATGAAGACCTGAGTTTGGAACCCCAGAGCCTGCATAAAAGTCATGTGTAGTGCATGTGTCTATAATTCTGGCCCTGAGGAGGTGGAGACAAGAGGATCCCTGGAGCTTCTTGGCTAGCTAGTCTAGTGAGCTCTGGGTTCAGTGACAGACCCTGTCTGGAAGCATAACGTGGAGAGCAATAGAGGAAGACACTCCATGTGAACCTCAGCCTCCATACAGATATGCCCACATGTATATGAACATGCATGCACATACACCACACACATACATATGCAAAAAAATCAAAATAAAATACTGCAACCTTGCAAAGGTAGGTATGCATGATCTTCACAAGGGTCAGAAGAGTGCAAGATTACAGTCTCCATCCCTCCTATATTGATTTCACCAGCTTGCTTTCTGCAGACAGGGGTGCAGCCTAAGGCCGATGTAGACCACTACAAACTCAACCCTGAGGCCTATGGTCTCCAGCTAGGGGGACTTTACCTCTGGCATGTGGCCAGTGAGCACTGATTTGGGGAAGGTGTTACAAAAGAAGAAGTTTGCATTCACAAAGGATGAGCAGCAAATTTGCATGTTTCAAGGTTGGCCCCAGGCCTTTCTTCTGACCTAATGTACACGTGGATGAGAAGGACACGTCAGTACATTGCATCAGCTGCTTTACATTGATCAAGCTACATGCAAGCCGCAGGCTGCAGGCCTCATATGTACAGTAGAGGGTGGGAAATTCATTTTGCACAGATTCTGAACCTGCTTTCATAATCTTGATTGAGGTTATTTACTTTGAAATTAAGTCGTCAAAATAAATCAAAGCAAGATTCCATTTGGTGTTCTCGTTACAACTATTACTATAAAAATACCTCCCTGTAAGAATAAATTGCTCTAATCCTGAATTTTTTTTCTCTTCGATGCTTTCCAAAGTCAGAGAAATGTATATTATAAAACAAAACTAGTTCCTCTGAGCAGCAAGAGAGTAAATATCTTGGGCTGGAGAGATGGCTTAGCGGTTAAGGCACCAGTGCCTAAGGCCCCAGGTTCAATTCCCCAGGACCCACATAAACCAGACCCACAAGGTGGTGGCCCTGGTGCATTCTCTCTCTCTCTCTCTCTCTCTCTCTCTCTCTCTCTCTTCTCTATCTGTATCTCTCTGCTTGAAAATGAATAAATAAAATTTAAAAAAAAGAGAGAGAGTAAATATCTAGTAACCAAGCTCACTCAGTAAAGAAAGGAGAGCTCTGGTCACAGGCAATAAAATGTAACACTTCACAGAACAGTTTCTGCACTTCACAATCTCATGGACCATTTTCTCCCAAGTCACACTAGAGGGCGAACTTGTCCTTCCCTAAATCTTCCTAATCCTTTCAGAGGGAGAAGGGTTTTCTTGTTTTGTTTTGCTTGTTTTGTTGTTTAAGAGGCATGGCTAACTTCAGGAAACCTTGAGAAAAATAAAGTTCAATTTAAAAAAAGAATCACAATCTGAGATTTCCAGGAAAGATCTGTGTTGCAAAACAGGTCAATTTCAAACCAACCAACAGAAACTTGTCCTCTCCCGAAGACTGATGTTTTATGTCTGTTTGGAAAATTGTCCCTCCATAGCCTCCCAGAGTCTCTAGGTAACATCTTAGTTTTAAGCTGAGGAAGTTGAAGTTCAGCAGCTGTAAAAGATGAGCTCAAGGTCAAACAGGTTTAAGGCAAGAGACTGCATGGAGTTAGGATTTAAACTAATTTCTTTCTTCCAAGTTCAGTTCACTGCATATCCCACAGTGCTCTGCAGCCTTTCATCTGAGGACTAGAAACATCCCAGGGCAAAAGCTTGGCTTGAGGAAAAATCTAGACCCTGGCTGTCCCCGTTTTATCCGAGCTAATGAGCAGAAATCTCCCATGACATCCGTTTTTCTCCTACGGTTATGATTAAATCATCAACTTAAAATATAATTACAAGTATAACACATCTATGATTATTTTGCCCCTAGGGAAAGTATTATAGGATATGCACTAATTTATTTACTTATATTAAGAAAAGATTGAAAAAGAAGCTCTTTAAGTTACAATCCAAATTAAGAGAAAATATAAATTAGAATGTGATTACTGGAGTCATAGAGGATCTCTGGCTTTCAAAGGCTTCCCTCCAGGTTTCCTTTGAACTGGAGCTGCCTGGCTGTGCGTTAAATGATCCCACTTACTGTATGAGGCTCAATTTACATGGAAATACCCCAAAACAGAGCTGGTCCGCAGAGGCAGATGCATCTGCACTGCATTTTGCTTTCATAGGAAGATTTTAATTTATGGAAAATGCCACACACAGGAGCATCCAAAGACAAAAGTGGCCCCATCCCCAGCCCATAAATCTCCAAGTGGAAGTGATTCCAAAGATTCCCCTCCCCCCTCCCCTTGCCCACAGTTAGGGACCTGGAACCAAGTTATCTTAAAGACAGCACGATCCATCCTGTAGTTAATGGTCCCCAAGCGTATTGTAGGGCCTGGAGTTCATTAAAGCCATGTTCCCTCCCTCTCTGGTCTTTAACTTCCCATGTGTGTGTGAGCCACCCACACGGACGGCACAGGCACAGGTGCCACAGGAGCTGCTTGCTTCCTCTGTGGCAGGGACCCCTGTGAGGCTGGGTTTGTTCCCTGGTGCTTCTAGTCTTCTTGTGGAACAGGTGCAATGGGAAGGGGATTTGAAAACAAAACGAAATAGAGAGGGGTTAGAGGCTAAGCCAGAAACGTTTTCATTTTCTATTCATTTATGCATTTATTGGTATGTATTTGATCGTATGTGTTTGCATATGCTACATCATTTTTTAAAAAAACAGAGTTAGGACTGGAAAGATTGCTCAGCAGTTAAGGCACTTGCTTGCAAAGCCTAAAGACTAGGGTTGTTTCCCCAGTACCCACATAAAGTCAGATGCACAATGGCACATGTACCTGGAGATTGGCAGCGGCTGGAGGCCCTGGTGTGCTCATTCTCTCTCTCTCTCTCTCTCTCTCTCTCTCTCTCTCTCTCTCTCTCTCTTTCTCTCTCTGTTTCTCTCTCTTTCCCTCCCTCTCTCCCTCTTGCTTCTATCTCTCTGCTTGCAAATAAATATATAAATAAAAATCTTTTTTAAAAATACAGGTTTAAAGGCACAAATGTCATCAGCATCACAAGATAAAAACAGAAAATATTAAGAGCCCGAAAGATGGCTCAGTGGGTAAAGAAAGCACTTGCTGGCATGTGTGAGTACCTGAGTTGGGATCCCCAGAATCTACATAGATCCCAGTGCATCTACAGTGAGATGGAGGCAGAGACAGAATCTTCCAGAAGCTGGCCCAGTAAACATAGCCATGGATGAGAGAATCTACCACAAACAGGATGGAAGGTGAGAAGTGATAACCGAGGTTATTCTCTGAGTACACACACACACACACACACACACACACACACACACACACAGCATATCAAGATATCAAGGAGAAAGGGAGAAAGGAAATTAAACAGAAAGGTCAGTTTTCCAGTAACATGAGGCTAAATCCCATACATCTTTGATATTTTTGTCAAAATATTTCAAGAGATCCTTGACCTTCAAAATTTCTGCCATTAAAAAAAATCTGTCATGGATTTACTTCTTAATGTTCCATCCAAAAGGGAGACCAACAACGAAAAAACAAACAAAAAACAAAAGGAAGAGCAAGGTCAATTACACAATTATAAAAGTACAATGCATGCCCAGTTACAAGGCATCCGGGCTCTTCTGGAGGCCCGGGTGTGCAGGCCTCCACGGTCTCTGAGCAACAGCTTCCTCGGAAATCACCATTTGGGCAGCACAAACCCTAACAATAAAGATAGAAATTTGGATATTGGCGGCTTATATCTGCCCTCAAAATAGACAAATGGCTCATGCCCATGCCAAGGCCCACTAGAAACAAGGAACTCTTTTGGGGGCATTAGACAATGCCGTGCAGGGAGAGGAGGTGCAAGGGATGAGATCATGTCAAAAGAGGGGTAACAGGAAGGAATGGAGCAGAGAGAGGCCATGTGAACTCTGAAGACATACTTGTACTCAGACCTGTCCTAATAACGCTTTCATCATGGCCTTGCTGCAGGCTGAAAACTGCCTCAGAAAGGAGAAACCACAGCTGAAAATTACAGGAACCCCCAGGAGAAAGTGGGGATGTGAACACCCAGTGGCTAAGCAGCCTTGGAAGCCAAGCACAGTGCCAGACTCAGAGCTGCCTGCATTTTGCCAGTGGTGGCATGTGTATACCTTCTGGGGACTAATGTCACCTCCTCCTAAGACTCTATTGTAAGTGGTTCTGTGGATAGCTCTCTTACTGGAAAGAACACCTCTTCCTCCCTTCCTTCCTGGATAAGGAGACCTGCTTCCAACCCACTGCTGCTCAGCCTTGAAAGGATGTCCATTTTCCCTAAGAAAGAGAAGACAGAAGAAAGGAAAACTCTAAATTAACCCTTTGGGACTGAACATTTAAACTCAACTTTGCCAAGCATGGTAACACATAGCTGCACTTTCAGCCCCCAGAAGAGGCTGAGGAAAGTGGATCCCAAGTTTAAGACTAGCATGGCCTACGTAGTAAAATCCTTCCTCAAAAACATATATTTAAAAACCAAATCTTAAATAAAGCATTGATTTTATTTCAGAAAGGCTGAAGGCATCGAGAACCATGGACAAGCCAATTCCACCAAACAGACATGGGATGATGACTGACACCCAGGGAGGAGATGAACCACCCCTAACCTATCATATAAGCCCCCAAAAGAAACCGTTGAGGAAGTGCAGAGATGAGCAAGAGACCTACCTCCACAGCAAGTCAGACAACCTCTGAAAGGGTAATGGAGACAGACACCAAGGATACCCAACACAGACCAAAGCAGAAACTCAGCGACTCTTAAGACCTCAACAGTAAAGCAGACTTAAAACTCACCCACCATGACTCAGGGAACTTTGAAGAAGAGGGTTGGAAAGAATATAAGAGCTATGGTGAGGGAGAATATCCAGAGACATTGCCCCCCTCAACAACAACACACAAAGAAAAAACTGGCTACCTCTTGTACAGTTCATAACCCTCTACCTCGTGGTGTGATCCATCAATCCCACTGAGGAAGGCCCCAGTGGGTTGGGGATAAGGAGGAGGGAAATGGGGGTGCCACCACAAGACTTGCTCATACAGTGTATCTAATTATTAACAATAAATAATTTTTTAAAAAGAAAACATATATTTGATTATACAAGCAAGTGTGCTCCTCAAGGGAAGAAAACTTTCTCAAATCGAAGTCTATGGATCCACTTCTGGGCTGACTCAGATACAACTGGACAGATGTCATCAGTTGTGTGAGGACTTGAGCTCTCCCCCTTGTTTCAGCTAGTGAGCCAGGGACTATCCCATGGAAGACTCTAGAAATGCAATTGCATAGTCCCCAGGTTAGAAGAGCCTGGCACTTAGGTTAGTGTTCATACATGTGAGGGTCATCGGGATGCAGCATCGGTCACTCCATTGATCGCCAGGGTTGACTCAGCTGATCTGGCTGACTAGGTGGGTATTCCCTTTCTCTCTCCATGTGTGTCCTTCCAGAAGCTTCATGAGTGGTCTAGAGAACAACCTTTCCTGAATAGAGGAAGACCAGTCTCCGGTCAAGTGTAAAGGAGTAGCTCCGTACCCTGCTAGAAACTCCAAACAAGCTCTCAAGGTTAGTGTTCTTAAGATTTGCAATCAAGAAGCTCACATTTTTTATTTGAACCAAGGCCTTCCTATTACATGGGCCATCCTGGCTGTAGCTTCTGTGTGTCATTGATAGATGTGACCAACCCCTGTGGGGAAGAGAGTCTCTGACAAGAGGGCATCTTCCAAATTCAGGTGGCATCCTGAATGTCACCCACATGGTGAAGGGAAGCTGAGAAACAAGCATCAGTTGGTTTGAGGAAGGCTTCTTCCAACAGTTGGCCCACTCTAAAAAAGGTTTTCCAATCAGGAAGTGGAACCTAAGTACTTCCTCGACCAGGCCCTGAACACCATCCTGTACCCTGTCTTCCACCACTGTCCCAGGAAAGTCCTATTCTCCCAGATCCCTAACCCTTGTTACGCTCTCTGAGAACAGAACTGCACACTCTGGAACTTCTCATCGTCCACCCTCAGGGTCTCACAGTGCACACAGTAATCAGTGAAGTGACATCTTACAACTGCATCCTGGAACATGCTCAAAACACCTGATGACTGCAATCATTCCATGGGTGTGGCATAGGGGGTATTGATTCTTCTTATCCAGATTAGTAAACCCAATATCCAGAGATGCTAGTAACAACTTTTCCCTGCTCTGATGACTCCCAGATCCAGCGTTCTAGTTCTGTGTTCATTTCCCTTTGCTTTTTGCAGTACTGGGGATTGAACTCGGGGTTTCATATATGCTTTACCACTGAGCTATGTTTCCAGCCCGGGGATTTTTATCCTGAATCTCTCTACTGAACCCTGAGCCTATCCATCTGCCCTTTCTGGAATCTCCACTCGGATGCCTTAATGGCATTCTACTCAACACCTACCACAGCAGCAAGGGATGCTCCCCGCCCTGCCTTACTCACACCTGCTTCTCTCACAATGCTTTGTTCACTAAAATCATCACCTTCCTCCTTATTGCCCAAGACAAATACCTGGCAGCCACCCTTGACCCCACCCTGGCTCCGGTTTGCCAAGTCCAAACTGTGCAATTACACTCGTGTCTGTTCCTCTTCCAGGACACGCCCCACCATGTGTCTGTGTACATTTTGGGTGGAATAAATTAAAGTCCTCTTGGGCTGGGCAGCATCGGTGTCCATCGTGACTTGCCAGGCCATGGCTCTGGCTAGAGGAGCAACTCCTTTGCCCACAGCTGTCTTGGAAAGTGGAGATGGGTGGAAAGCTTGACAAAAGAAACCTTTCTTCTCCTGCACACAGCTGCTTAAGGAGAAGCAGAGCTCCCACACAAATCTTTGCTTCGGCCATCAGGCCTGTCCTGGGTCAGAACCACCACTCCCTCTGTTGCTCTTGCTGTGTCTGTGTGTTCCCACTTCTCCACCTTCAAAGCCACTGAGCAGTCTGGCTACCCAGCCAACCCAAGCCTGGCAATGTGGGGACAAAGCAGACCAGACCAGGCATATTTAAGGGGATGAAAATGTCAATAAATAGCCACTAAGAGACAAAACTTTTTGGACATCCAGGGATAGAACATTCTAGAGAACCTCCCAAGCAATCCATTTGGATTATGCCTTCAGGGGTGGGCTAAAACTCCTAGCCACAGAGAGCCAGGGTTGAGTGGCCTGGGCCAAGGTGAACAGATGATGTTAAATCTGAGGAAAGAAAGGAAGAAGGAGGAGGGCGGACAAGGGAAGGGAGGCAAAGCGAGACTCCAGACTGCTGGGGAGTTCAGCGGAGGGGAAGAGACATACAACTGGTAAGCAAGACAAGCAACCTTTGCTGGGAAAATGAGGGAAATAAAACTTGGCTTTATTTAGGGTTTGGGAAATCTTCGTTTCTCTGATCCCTTCATATTTTCCCATTGTTCTCTTTTCTAGTCTGTTTATATTTGCCTTGCTTTAAAATTGTTCATCTCTCTCTCTCTCTCTCTCTCTCTCTCTCTCTCTCTCTCTCTCTCTCTCTCACACACACACACACACACACACACACACACATGCAAACTTACAAGCCTTTTGAAGCAACTTGACTAAAACGTAATCAAAGTAACTTGTGTTAACCAGTTAAAACAGGGAAGAAAAGAAGGACAGTGTGAGAACTTTAGTCGTGAGCCCGTCTCCAGTCTTGGTGGGTCTGAAAGCATCACCCCACATGACCTGGCTCCTCCCTGCACCTCGCCCCCATTTAACACTGAACAGAAGCAGCAGAGTGGTAGTGGTGGGTTCCTTTCATCTAGACACAAACAGCCACAAATATCTCCTCAGGAGAAGAAAGACAGCCTGAGTCTCTTGGCACTGACAGGAAGATGTTAAATTACAGGGAAGGAGAGGGGTCTTGTACGAAGTCAGGGAGACTTCCCGGAGCCTCCAAGTGTAACTGATATAGAAGAGAAAGTGTCCATTGATCGGTCTGGGCCAAAAGAAGATGGTGCAGAGAAACAAGACAGACCTCAGCATCCTGTTGCAAGACTCAGAGAACCCTGTGATCACCAAAGTGAGCAGCTCCAATCTCTACGCTTCAAGATACAGAGTGCAGAAAAGCAGACCACAGTGTCATGAGGCTAAAACATACTGTATTTGGATCCTGTGACTTTATCTAGGGGCTACTGGGAATTGTCTAAAAACTATCATTTACATGTTATAAAGTTCACAGTGAAACCCAACGGAGGCAACAAGCCAAAAGTTTAACCACAGCTTAGGTTGGAGGTTAAGGAGCTTGCTTGTTAGTATAGCAGAAAAGTGACCATAGAAGTGGGAAGTGTTTCAGCAAGCCCAAGCCTGGCGCCAAGCACAGGGGGAGTGTCCGACCCCTGCCAGGTCTCTGTGTCCTCCCCCTGTGATGGAGGCTGACTTAGAGACACCCACTCTGCCAAGCTGAACTGCCCTCCCTTCTTGCCAAGAGAGTTTATAGCACCTTTCTGTTGTGATCAAATTTGAAGGATATTTCAAAATAGTTATAGCTAACATATTTATTTGTATGCATTGAAGAAGACCACCCACCATATTTTGATATTTCGGTGCTGCAATGACTTACCCAGAAGCTAACGGAAAAGAGCAGAGCTGGAATCTGTACTGTATGGTCTATGCTAACTGCTCTGCATTAATCAGGCTGGTGTGCCTGCCATAAAATGGTACCCAGATGGATTAAAAGACTAGTAGAAGAAAGTATCTGCAGAGATGCAGGACAGAGATGCAGGCACCTCTTAGCCCCTTAAAACTTAGTAAATACTTTGGAGGAGAGTTCATTCCAACATTCTACCATGTTTTGGGGTACTTTTTGTGTCTTGTGCTATATAAAAATAGCAAATAACACAGATCTGGACTTTCCATATTTGTCTGTTCAGAATAAGCATATGTAGTGTTTATGACATGCCAGCCATCATAGAGAGGAAATCTACTCCATGTGGTGGTTTCTACATGGCTTGATTAATCTGTTTGTAGACTCTGCAAAACACCTCAAGGAACTGTCCAGGGCTGGTGCCTGAGACCCACTTGAGGACTGAAATGAAGACATGGGTGTTGTGAAAATAAAAAGAAATAAGTAGCACGTGATATGGGATTAACCCCTAGCCAAGTCTCTTCCTGTCTGGGTGTGACATCTGTTAGGAATGTGACAAAGCATCCAGAAAGCACAAGCTATGGGAAAGCAACCCTTGTGTAATCCTGGGACCTGGAACCTGGAATTTGGCATCATGGATTCAGCCACAGCCTTTCTGCCAGTGACCTTAAAGTCCATGGCACAACCTTATCTCATTGCACCGGCAGCAGCCAGGGTGTACAGGAGGGGAGGAAAAGGAAGACTGTCTTAAGCCGAACATCAAGGAAGAGGCCTGATGAGTAAGCAGTCTATTCTCAGGGCTATTGGTTAACTGGTATTTAACCAAATCCCCTAGAAAATGTTATAGGAGACAAAACATGCAATAAAACCTGGACAATTCCCAGTACCTGCCTGTGGGGGGGGGAATGAGAGAACATATAAATTAGCGTCTGATAAACTGGAGCTCCTTGTTTGAGAATGGGCTTGGAATCCCTCCCCCACTGTCAGACCAGTCCCCTTGCTCCTGTTGCTTCTAGCTTTCATCAACTTCCTGGTTACAATCCTTTCTTCTCTGATTTCAACCTCTTTCTCTCTACCCTTCTGTGATATTAGCCTTAATGACTTCAGCATCCACAAAGATGCCTCCGAGAGTGAACACCGTTACACAGACTTGGTCCAGAGTCCATCTGTCTGCTTGCATCTAAAAGTGCTACTCTACCAGAGCCACAAGGGGTTAGATGTCCCAGGAGTTACAAGAACTCACAACCTTAAAGCCTCTGTTCTCTTCCCTGACCCTCTTACCCAAGAGACCGCCATAGATCTTATGATGGAAACTCTGGGGTGTCTCGCATCAAATGGAAGTTTCTTCATCTTTTCATTCTGTGTCCTTTGTGAAGAAAACATCCTCTGAGCCCAACTTGGCTCTCAGTCTCACACAGTAAATCCATGCCAACATTCCTCTTCCCTGAACCTCTGACCCTTCTCGGTGTCATTCCAGGCTCATTCCACCAGCCCCACCTATCTTGCCTAAGCTTTCAGAAGCTGTTCCCAGGCTGGGGAGATGGCTCAGTGGTTAAAGGCACTTGCTTACAAAGCCTGCCAACCCAGGTTTGATTCCCTAGGACCATGTAAAGTCAGATACACAAAGTGGTACATGCATCTGGAGTTCATTCATTTACAGTGATAAGAGGCCCTGGTACACCCATTCTCATTTTCTCTCTCCTCTCCTCGCCTCTCCC